>PVKB01000058.1:0-196044 GCA_004027205.1 Ctenodactylus gundi | reverse complement strand
CCTGGCTTGAACTTTATTAGTTTTGGAGACTTACCATGTTTTGTCATTTTGCCAAAAATGCCAATTTTGCTTCAGCCTCACCTTGGGTCTTCTGTGTGAGCTTTGCAAGGTTTTATCCCCGTTTTCCCCAGCGGAACACAAGGCTGGAATAGCTAGCTTATTTGTAAAAAGCCTGGGGGTAGTTAGCGACTTGGATATGGTCTTATCTGACATTGGACAGTGTGCTTGAATAACTGAACATTTTCCCTTGTTTGATTTTCTATTTCGATAAAAAAGTTTTGTAGTTTTACATAGACTCAAAGAAAAGTCATCTCTGTGAATTTAGGAGTATCCTGAGAATGCCTTTTCTTTTTTCCTTAATTGACTGTGCCCTAATTCTCATTCTGCTCCAGCCTCCACCCTTTTTTATCCTAAGTACTTGCTGATGTGGAGTCTATAAACAAATGGCAGTGGGCATTGAGACATGACCCCAAGTTTTAATTCCCAAAGTTTTATATTTACCATGGCTAATGGAGAAACGGCAGCTACTCAGATTTGTTTTATTTGTAAAATGATTATCTACATTTATTGGGAGAAAGAAATAAAATATGTATGAAAATATTTAGGAATAACATAATTCATTATAAATGCACCCTTATCGACATCAGCAGCAGCTTCGCCATTTGAGGATAGTACTTCATGCCTTTGCCAAGTGTTACTATAAAAAAAAGTATCACTATTTTGTTTTTTGGGATATGTTTTTTTTCCATTTTTCTTTTTCCTCAAATGACTTCCCACAAATGTCTAATGACTACTTTTGCTAAAATTGAATAATTATTTGACAGATGCTTTTGGCTCTTCCTCTCTCATAAGAATATTAAAATATATTGTGAACTATCCTCTCAAAATGAAAAATTTTTTAGATATTTGGATAAAGTTTTAATTAAAGGAAAAGATCAGACTGGTGAAAATGTCAAGATACTCTGGTACAGGATGAAAAATTGATAAGAATAAAGGGTTGGAAAATTCACGAAGTACTTGATTTTAACAAGTGATTTACTTAGCTGATTTCATATAAATAAGTCACCATTTAAATAACTAAACTTTCAGCTTGAGTCCATGTTTTGAGACTATACAGCCACATCTACAGACATTTGACTCAGCAATTGTTATGAACACTCACCAGTAACAATGTCTCTGTTCTTCTTTTCTTCTATTGGTGACTTTTAAGCCTTTGGCTTAGATTTTGCAATACTAATTTTTTTGGAGTAGCAACATACTTGTCAAGTTTAGTAACTACATTGACATTTTTGTGAAAGGGAGAATTCATCCCTCAAAACGTTTAGTTTCAGATTCATCAGGCAGAACACAAGTGGCCTTCCCATAGTTAACTCACCAGATAATTGTTTTCCAAGATAGTTACATCTTCTCAATATTTACTTTTCATTATTATTTACTGCCTCCTCCAAATTATGCATAAATAGCTGGTTTAACAATAAAAACATTTAAGATAATATTTTAAGGCAACTTTATAGATACCCATATGGAATTAATTTTACAACAATTTGATCCTATTTCTATCATCCTTTGCTGTAAGGTGCTTCACCGGAGCTGCGGAAGCCAACTTGTGTGCTCTCTCTCTCTCTCTCTCTCTGTCTCTCTCTCTCTCTCTCAGACAGTGGTTCTTGGGCTGTGTGTTAGGCTTGTTGTCTCAGAGACTCGGGCAAGGGGCATCCTGTGTCAGTATTTATTTGTCTCTGGAGACTCAAACTTCCTGTGGTTCAACCTAGTCATTGGGAAGAACTGAGTCTTCAAGTTCATCTCAAATGATTACATCTTTTCGCACTGTATGTCAGAAAGTGTAAAGATAAGCTTAGAGGAAATACGAACTGTGGAGAGTAATTTTTTTTCCCTGAGTTAGGAAGAAATGAACCTGTTTTCCTTTTTCATCTGAGATGAGCAGAGATGAGGCTCCTTCTCTGGTTTTTGTTTTGCCACATTAGAGATTGAACAAAGGGCCTTCTCACCAAGCTACATTCCAATCCTTTCTTTTCTTTTTCTTTCTTTACTTTTTAATTTTGAGACAGGGTCTCCCTAAGTTGCTCAGTTGCCAGGCTGGGCTCAAGTCTGTGACCCTCCCATCTCAGCTTCAGAGAGGACTGATGTTACAAGCACGCACCCCCATGCCCATTTGAGCCATGCCATTTTTAATTCTGAGATATAATAGTGTCATCCCTCACTGGTTAAACTTTCTCTTCCCCTTTCATTCTTTGGAAAAAAAATTTTTAATCAACAGATTCAGACAAGATCTTGTATTCTGTTAATTCCTGTATGTTGAAAAGTTGATGTGGTTTGGTCTGGTATATAATAGGTTTTCAACAGAACTGTGGGGTGTATTCATTGTGAGTGTCAGAAGCTCACCTGGAAGGGGATTTTTATGGGAGCCTCAAAGATCTCCACACTCATGTGAATGCAAGGATGCTAAAGTGCTAATGATGCCCATGTTTCCATGATGATTATTTTAGTTTAGAAAGCTAGTTTCACAGGTGTGTGATGATACACAAGAGTCTATAAAAACATACACATAGTCACTACATGTATATTGTACTTACTAGCCTAGTTTTCTAGAGGTTGGTTATTCTACTACCAATGGGGACATAGAGGTTCTGAAAAGTTAAATAACGCTGACCCAGTGCTTGCCAGATTCCCAATTAGTGATCTTTCTGGTGGACAATCTGGAGCTCAAGATTTGCATTTCTTTTCTTCTCTACAGTATCCCTTAGCCTCGGGTAGGGTAAAGGCATATGGATCAAATCTATGGTTGACATGAAGAATGATGGAATCAGAACTCCAAACATTTCAGCAGATTGGAATGCCAGCCAAGAAAACCCCAAAGACGAAATTTAATAGGGAAAAATATAAACTCGTAAGCTTATAGTATATAAAAAATGTGAAATGCAGCTTTGAGCAATGGGGGAAAGAAAGGACATAGATTGTTTATTTGAAACAAATCTGTGGCTATGATATAAACATGTGATATACTGAAAACTATATGGAAACTCTGGTTCATTTAGTAACATTGGTAGAAGTATAATAAATTCCTACAAATGAGAGCCCCTATGTTCTTCTCTATGCTGGAAGTGTAAAAATTTCGTCATTTTGTTTTATTATCAGATTTTAAACATGACAGTGAAAAACCTGACAGTTTTCTTGAAGGATGGTGACAAGTGTTGGCCAATCAGTGGTGTCCTCAAAAAAAAAAAAAAACAATTAACAAACAACAGAAAAACAGAAATCATATTGGAAAACCTCCAATTTTAAAACCTACAGAAAAATGTGAAGACCTTGAGAAACTTCTGTGAATTTTCAGAAACTTACATTCTCTTGGTAGCTTCTGGTTCTAAGTCCTATTTCTTTAAAGTCAAATTGCAGCTTTTTCCTATTGAAGTTCTCTCTCTCTCTCTCCCTCTCCTCTTTCTTTGTGGTACCGGGGAACGAGCTCAGTGTCTTCACATTCACACGCTGCCAGCCCAATTTTACTTTTGATTTTGAGACAGGCTCTTGCTAAGTCAGAAAGTTGCCTAAGCTGGGCTTGAACTTGCAAACCTTCCTCAGTCTCCCGGAGTGCTAAGGTTATGGGTCAAGGGCACTGGGCCTGGCTAGTTCTGAAGTTTCTGTTACTAATTTAGCACAGTTAGTCTTCCTATGAATACAGCTAGGAACAGCTGCCTGATACCCTTGGTACCAGTTTTTTCCCTGCCTGCCATTATTACTGAAAGCAATATTTCTACAGTGTGCTGTCCCAAAACAAAGGTCAGAAATATAGTATGCTCCTTGTTGCACTAAACTTTTATTGGCAAGATGTGTGCAAGTGTGCACGTCTACTCACCCTACATCGGGTATAGCCAACAGACCAAAATAATGATTACATCAAAGTTGAATTTAGTGAACCATAGAGTTTATTGGGGTTACTTACGAGAGTATGTAAGAAGACGAGACACCAACAGGGACACAGATGATTCAAAGGTAGCTGCACCACTGAAAAGCCCACCCAGCATAAGCGGCCGCTCACAGAAGCTACATCCCCTGGAGCTCACTGTGTGACCTGCAAGAAGCATCTCTTTGAAACCCAGAGCCTCTTTGGAGTTCACTATATGACCTGCAGGCAGTTCCACTGGTAGAAGAGAGACTTTTTTCCCCAACAAACTGTTTACAGCTTTTATATCTTTAGAGAGGGGGTCTTGTGACTCTGATAAGTTTTACCTGTGAGTTATTTACTTCCTGTTTTTCATAAACGTCCTGGATCCCTCCTAAAGGCTACACACCAGTAAACATGTTGCCAGAAAGAAGGAGAAAGCTCTATTTCTATTCTACTAGCGGAGCTGCCTGCAGATCGTGCTGTGAGCTCCAGGGCTAGCGGCTTCCATGGGTCATCACGCGTGCTGGGGCGGGCTTTTTGGTGGTGCAGTTATCCACACTCCTAAAGTATTCCCTTACCATCCTCCTGCGAGTCAACCCAATCCAGTCATTGGCTCAGTAAGTTGGACTTCGGTGGAATCGCTGCTTTCCTTTGTCAGCTGTGCCCTATCTGGAGTAAAGAGGTACTTGTCTGCATCTCTCTAAGACAAGTCTCACACGACCAATGGTGCTGAAACAGGGACTTATAATCGGTGCTGAGATGTGCAACGGAGGCTGATCTATGCAGGTCAAGGGTCTGCCGTGTGTATTGCTACCCTTTCCCACACGGTGTGTGCCTTTTTGCTGTGGGAGGGCTGCATGCTCCCTGAGAGGGGCGATGGGACATATACCCAAGGCCAAGCTGTAGGTGGGTGGAGGGGAATTCCTGCGTGGCCACTTTCCTCCACTTTGTGTGGTGTGTTATGTTTCCTTAGTCAGCCTCCTGAGTATAGCGAGGCCTCCAAGGCAGCCAGTGGATCAAAGAATTACCACAATCTCTGGGAATAGTATGTATGAGCTAGTAGTATCACAAGCAGGCTGTAGGATCAGTTGCACGGCCTTTTCTATGGTAAGTAAGACAGGCCCCACGTTTCAGCTGTCTTCCCAGACAGAACTTGGCTGTATAAGGGAGGAACTGCAATGGGAAAAGGATACATGGTTGCCAGGCTCTGATTTAGCCATGGATTTGGAAGAGAAAGTGGAGAAAAGGGAGAATGAGATGGAAGAGGTAAGTGAAAGAAAGTACAAGTTAGATGTGTACTGAAAAGCCCTTCCTTCTTCAGATGCAAAAAGTTGGAAGCTGTGGGGACAATCAGGCAGTGGGGAGGAAGACAAGACAGGAGAGGTGGTAAAAGATATCTCTCATTAATAATAATAATAATAATAATAAAGAAAAATCCATGGTTCAATATGCAGATGGGAGTCTTAATAATGGCTCAATGAAAGAAATCATGATAATTGGAATACTCAGCACCTGAATTGCTTGGATTAGGAAAGATTTTAAAAAGCACAGTCTGGCTGATTAGCCTGTGAGGCCTGGGAGCAGAGGGGATCAGTCTGATTGTGATGGAGGTGGAGAAACTGATCTGACTGCTCATCCTTCCTTGAGATGAAGGCCGTACCACCTGAGGCGATGTGGAGGACATCAGTCTGGTCCCCACTGGGGATACTTGGTTATTGCTGGCTGAAGTCCCCATCAGTGTCAGAGACTGTAAGACAATAGATAGCAACAGATCTTGCTGAGGGAATTAGGTACAAGAGAAGTCGTGTTTGAAGCCTGATAAGCCTGTATTCATGGGAGAGTTAACAAGGAAGTTGGTTCAGCAGGGATCACAGAGCTTGTACAGGGCATTAGTGATTTTGTTAAGCCCCATGGTGGGACATATCTTTATTAGGTAGGAGAGGCTTTGGCTCACATGGGCAATTTAGTCCAGTATTTGAATAGGGTTAGTAAACGTGCTCAAGAACTCAGGAAAGAGAAAGCAGACAATAGATCCCATCTGAGTTACTCAAAAGCAAATATGGCAAGATTCGTGTCCAGCTGGAGTTCCTAGGGGAAAAAAAATGATGGAAGGCAAATGCTGCTTGTGAGTCTTTTGAAGTCTTAAAAGCCTGACCAGAAGTTCACCAAAGAATTGCGAGCTGTAAAGACAGTTATGTGTGATTGAGCGAGATGGAGGCATGGAAAGTTAACCACCGTAGTAGAGTGGGGAGTATCAACCTATGGTTATGATTAAAGCAATCAAGGGGGCAGAAAGAGTAGAGACTGTTTACACAGCTCAAAGCTCTTTCAACAGCCTCCGGTGGCCTATAAATCTGGCTCATGGAGAATGCCTGGGATTAGAGAGAACTAGATAAGGTAGTACCCTACCTCACAATGCTGCTGTGCCCAACCTTGCTCTTTTGATGGAACAACTGGTGCATGTGATGGGATCGTTCCATGTTGGATTAGGCTCTGCTAATATATTCTTCGGTATTTTCTCAGCTGCTAGATCCAAAGACCAATTTCTATTCATTTGGAATGAACAAGCATAGGCCTTCGGAACACTACCCCGAGGCTACCTTCACAGCCCCGGTATTTGTCAGGGGATGGTGGCCTGGGACCTTGCTTTTCTACTTAGTTCCCCTCGCCCAATTTTTAATAAGTTTTCATTACATAGATGATAGGATGCTTACCTCTGAGTGTTTTACAGATTTGGAAAAGCACGTGGGAGGCATATGAGTTCACCTAAGGGAACTAGGGTGGGAGATAAATCCTCTCCAGGTGCAGGGCCAGGCACAGTGTTAAAATCCTTGGGACTATTACAGGTGGCTAAGATACATGTGATATCTTATAACATTATTGGAAAAAAATCTTACAACAACCTATAGTAGTAAATGTGAAACAGCTCCAGATATTTTTGGGACTCCTAGGGTATTGGTAAATTTTCCTACCTCACCTTGCTCAGGCCATTCATTCTTTGTATAATTTGATGTCTTAAAAAAAGGCACCATGTGGGATTGATTGGGACAGAAAGGCTGAAGAGGCATTTGGGAGGGGAATTGGGGGTATAGCTCGGTGGTTAGGGCATTTGTCTAGCAAGCACAAGGCCCTGGTGTGATTCCTCAGCACCATATAAGCCAGGTGTGGTGGCACTCTCCTTTTATCCTGGGAGGCTGAGGAAGGCAGCTGGATGTGTGTTCGAGGCCAGCCTGGGATACAGAAGATACAGAGGCAGGAGGATTACTGTGTGCTTGAAACCAGACCAGGCTATACAGTGAGTCCAGAAATAGCCTGGACTACAGAATGAGACCCTGGGAGTGGGGGAGGGGGGGAGTTTGAGCAGGCCGAGATCTTTTTAGGGTCAGCTAAATAGTTGTTGCTCCAATCTTCCTGTGTCCCTTCCTGTTAGAAGTCACAAGATGATCAGAGGACCATAGCTGGGGACTGTGCCAAACAACCTGAACAAATGGTTTCAATAGAGTTCAGGCCTAGCCACAGAAAGGGCAGAAAGTCAGTATATCACCCTAGAGCAACAATTACTATTGTTTTCTTGAATGCATGTGATATGGTGCTCAATTTGCCTTCTAAACATTTACATCGATGCTTACAGATCATTGTTCCTCTCAACCTCAATCTGTCAAGGAGGGAAATTCCTTTTTTTGCCAGGGGTGGTGCGCTGCTGAAACTCAAAACAGGTCAAAGCTCTGAGGCTGAATGACTGTGGCTGTGGCACAGGGAGCCAATGATTAGCCATAGATGGACATCCGTCTCACCCCTCCAAGGCTTAGAAAGAATGTAAATGTCAGAGGAAAGGGTGAAGGGTTGTGTACTCAGTTCCTCTGAATTCAAATACCCTCTCCTGAAGGGGGGAGAGAGGCTAGCAAGACTCCTGAAGTAAATAAAACTTACTTCATGGGTAAAACTTGCCAGAGTCACAAGGCCACTCCCAACGGTATAGAAGTAGTAAACATTTGGGAAGAAAAAGACTGTCTTCTACCAGCAGAGCTGCCTGAAGCTCATGCAGTGAGCTACAGGATGCGCAGCTGCTATAACTCATCACTCTAGCATGGGTTTTTGCCACTTATTCTAGGGCAGCTCCTTCGAGTCGTCCATGTATCTTCTTACCCACAATCTTATAAGCAACCCAAATACTCACTGGTTCACGAACCTGGACTTTAATTTAATCATTACCTTGGTCTGTGTTTGCACCCTGTCTGAGGGAAAAAGACATTTTCACGTTCATACATATATCCCCCGGAGAAGTTCAATACACTATGT
Source organism: Ctenodactylus gundi (assembly GCA_004027205.1). NCBI lineage: Eukaryota > Metazoa > Chordata > Mammalia > Rodentia > Ctenodactylidae > Ctenodactylus > Ctenodactylus gundi. Next base: position 187,847 of record PVKB01000058.1, on the reverse strand, counting down.
CCTTATACTTGGTGTTAGATTTCTGCTATTTCAGTTACCTCTGGCCCATTGACGTATAAAAATAGTGAATGGAAAATTCCAGAAATAACTCATGTTTCAAACATGTAATTCTGAGTAATGTGATGAACTTTCACAAATCCCACTCCATCCCACCTGAGACACAAGCCATCCTTTTTTCCAGAGTATCCAAGTTGTATGTACTACCGGCCTGTTAGTCACTTGGTAGGCATTCTAGTCATCATATAAACTGCCATGGTGCCGCAATGCTTGCATTCAAGTAGCCTTATTTTACTTCATCATGGCCTCATAATGCAGAAGCATTGATGCTGACAATTTGGGTATGCAAAAAGAAACTATAATGTGTTTCCTTTAAGCAGAAAGTTACAAAGCTTTCAATATAACTTGGAAAGAAAATTTTTTTGTTTGTTTTTGCTGTGGCTGCTAAAATCTATAGCAAGGATGAATCTTCTCTTGAAAAAAAGTTGTGGTGATAGTAAGAGAACATCATGTTGGTTTTGCTACAGCACTTTATACTGCAGAAGTCATGACTATAGTTTATCATAGGTGCTTAGCTAAGATGGGGAAGACAGCAGGTTATGGTGGCAGAGGCTTCTCATGTCAGCACTCTGATGAGAATTGCGAGTTCAGGCTCAGCCTGAGAAGTTTAACAACTTGTTGAGATGCTGTTCTGAAATTGAAAAGAAAATGGCCTGAGTATCTATCTGTAGCTCAGTGTCAAGAGCCCAGGCTCAAACCCTAGTACCATAGGAGACATAAAGAAGATGGAAAACACATTAAGTTTGTGGGAGGAGGACATAAACAGAGAATAAGTTCTGGTTCACAGTCACATGTTGACCAAAAAGCCTTGAGCTTTTCATAAGAGGTCCCCTGAAATGAGAGACGAGCCAAGTGCTATGGGTGAGGGATGGTTACACAGAATCAGAAATAGGTCTGAACTGAAAAACATAAAAATTGCTGGAAAGGCTGATAATTTTTGTTATCCCTTATTTTGCCTAGTTGATGGCCTGGAGGTGTAGCTCAGTGGTTAAGAGCGCTTGCCTGGCAAGTGCAGGGCTGTGGGTTCGATTCCCCAGCACCACATAGGCTAGAAAGAGTTGCACATATACACACCTGGTGAAAATATGGTCTGCACCATGTATCTCGCTCAAAATATTAATTTGCTTAGTTGGCAAGTGAAATGTTACCATAGGTATGACATATGTAGGATTTGGTACTACCTGTTGTTTTAGACACCTAGTGGGTCTTGAAATGTATTCTTTGTGAATGACAGGGGTTTACTGGGAAGTGTTCTGCCTGGGTTTTGCCAAATTTATATTTTGTGGGTCCAGCTAGCTCTCCTTCTTTCTGTAGAATTCTACTCGTGCAAGGCTTTTCTGTGCTAAGAAATTTTACCAATAATTTGAAGAGACTAGAAGGTTTATGGAGAGGAATAATAAAACATTTAAATTGAAAAGCAGACATCCTCATTCTCAAAAGTCTTCCCCACCCCCCACCCCCCGAAAGCCCCAGCCCTTAGCCTGTTGGCCATCTTGCTTCTGGAAATTTCCGTGGCTTCTGATAGTTCTTCACACTCTGATCTTTCTGGCTGCTCTCACTGCTTCTCATTTTCTGTTCGCCACTTGCTTCCGCTCAGATATCCTGCAGGAATTCCATATGCTTCTTACATTACGCCAGGCAGCAACTGCCTTTTTCTGTTCCTCAAACTCAGTTTCAAGCCAACTTATCCATATCCAAAAGCCATTATGGTGCTGGATTATACAAAAGCCCCCCCCCCCATTCTTCTTAGAATGCGGTTGTGCATTTTTAGTAACATTTTATTCCTCTGTGAAGTCAGGGAAATGAAGAGCTTGAAGATGGCAGCTTCTCAGAACTTATCTCAAGTGATTTCAAATAATTAACTCATTTAAAATAATTAACTCATTTAATATTGCTGTGTAAGAGATCCCTCTGTCTTCCCCATCCTAATCATATATGAATAGAAATTGTCCCTTTTAACTGGGGAAAATGCATATATATGTAAACTCAATTGTTTTATCATTATGAATGAATACCGGTGGTTAGGAAAGTGTCATCTTTGAGAAAAAGAAATAATAGTGTAATAATTATTCTGATGGCATGATACAGGACAAAGATGGAGAAAGATAACAAAGCAAAAGCTTAGACGAAATGAGTTAGGTGAGAACATTAAATGCTATTATACTGAAACAGTATTAGCTGGAAGAAGCAAACTCACATAATCTTTATTTCTATTGAAAGAGAGAAAGGAAACAGTTATTTATAGCTGATGATTCAGGCTTTAGAGAGAGAGAGAGTAGGTATGGAATTTGAGTTTGGGAAACCAGAGAAGGTGGAAAAAAAAAAAAGCTCATGGGGAAATGGTTTCAGTCACTCGCAAGCTGAGTCAGCTAGTCTAACGGCACAAGGACTGAGGTAGCTAGACCCCCAGATCAGTCTTGGATTTATCCGGACAGTGCTGGCCTCCACCCAAGCTGACTGTGGGTCTTTTGCAGACACATGTGCGGCATCTGTGCCCTAAGCCCCTCAGTGTGTGAAGATACTCTTACTTTGTGGTTCCTGGAGTGAGCAAGGTCAGCTGGAGGAAGCGCTGTTTTTATGTAAAGAGAGTCCCCCTCCAAGTGGTACGTTCTGACTCATGACATTACCTGTAAAACCGCTGACTTTTCCCAGTGAACTCCCTTGAAATTTTCCAAATGAACAAGGAGACAAAGGAATGGGGCATTTTCTACAAAGGCTGATGGTAAAAATAAGTATGAAACTAAATTTTTCTTTTGAATTTCACAATTTGCTTAGACGTTTTATTAAAAGATTGCCAACATCATGGTTAACAGAGGAAGATTGGTTGCAGGTAGCGTAAAAGCACAGATTCCAAGGCCACCCTGCTTGGCTGAGAGTCCTGGGCAGGTTCCTCTCCAGCTGGGTGATCTTGGGCACATTATTTATTCTCATTGTGTCTCAATTCTCTCATTTGCAGAATACTGACAGTAGTGGCAGAAGCCGAGAGGCATGCGCATGTGTATGTATGTGGCTAGATGAGTTCAAGAAATAAACATATAAATCAGAGCACACAGCGATGACAGCTATGTTAGGTAGGGCATCGAATGCCTCTTTCCACCTCATCCTTGCATCTAAAATGTCAGCCCCAGTGGGCAGAGTTTTCTTCGCTACTCTACTCCTCAGCAGTGTGCATAGTTAATAGATGCTCAACAAACACCTGCTCATTGGAAGACATCCTTTCAGCAGTTTTTTTTTTTTTTTAAACAACAAATGAATTGGATAATCACAGGGCTTGGCATTCTTTAAGAACTCTATCTACTCTGAAATGACCAAATAAAATAAATACAAATTTGGTTCCCAGGTAAATTTAGTTTATGGTAACACATGAATCACAGCTAGTAAGACAATGAAAAGAGACATTTTTATCAGAGTGTGGATTTCGTAGTTGGAAATGTTGTCATCTGCACAATACACACAAAGAGAAAAGCAAAAGTTGAGGAAAAAAGTAAAAACCCAAGTAGGTAGACAGTTGCTTTCCTGAGTATTCCCAAGTTGAGCCCCACAAAGTAACAGGAGAACTGCTCAGTACATCAACTCCCAAGTAACAATGAGTCACTGTATCTGCATAAACACTGCTGTGTGCTTGATCTCATTTTCTGCTGTCTTCTTTAAATATAAATTTCAAGGAAAGGAACTGTGCTCATTTGCAAGGAGACTGTGCACTCATCTGCCCATAAGAAATTCTGAGATGAGCTACTACCTCCGTCGTCAGTCAGGACATAATGGAAGATAAAGGCTCGGTGGGACAATAAGGGATGCCAAGTAAGAACCTAATGGCCTTGCAGCTAATCAATACTACTACACTAAATGGGTCTATATCATTCCGGTAGCAAGTGACTTTGTCTTTCCATTGTCAGAAGCTCTTCCTGTTCATGAAAGGGCTCAGGGAAGCTTTGGTTCAATGTAGAATGCTGTGCAAAGGTTTGCAGTGTTTCTCAGCCAGAGGGGCATTTTAACATCTTCTGATGCTAACAATTCATTGCATCATGCAATCAAAAGTCAAAAGTAAAAGAAGAGTGAAGAGAAGCACACATGTGTCTTCTGGGCATTATGGCTGAGTCCTGTAATCCCTGCACACTGGGAGGCTAGGGTAGAAGGATTGCAAGTTTGAGATCATCTTAACAACCTAGGAGACACTGACTGAAAATAAAAGAATACAAGAGTGGTGGGACTATAGCTCAGGGTGAAGACCCTGAGTTCTATTCCTCCCTTAAAACCCCAAATCAATCAAACCAATGAAACTAACAGAAAACTGTAGCCAAACCAATCCAAAACAACAAACAAAAAGTAGAAACTGAAACGCGTGTTGGATAGTTTTTGTTTCTCCATCCAGGATGCAGATTTCTGCCTGACTGAAATAGAATTGTCACCATTTGACAAGGCCCTTCGCTCTGAGAACCTGGTTCGGGATGAAAGCGTCATTAGGGCAATCTCCTTGGACATGAAGAGTATGAGATGCTTTCTGACGTTTCACGTTTCAGCGGCGGAGCAGGGATCTTGCGGAAAGGCAAATGACTGTAGCAGACACAAATCAAACGCAGTCACCCGCTCACGCAATAGGAAAGCCTTTCTGATCTTTTAAGCTGGCCTGCAATTTATCTTTGGAACCTCTGCCTGTGAACGTGAAAACTTGAGAAGGAATCTGATAGTAGCAGCTTATGCCTGTTAGGAACTGTGGAAAGCCTTTGTGGAAACCAGCTAAAGCATCTGCTAAGTAGAAAATTGTAAGATCCATGTCCTCACACAAAAGGCTGCCACGGCCTCGTCATAAGACAGGGTCATCATTAATGTTCTTCCCCAGCTGCAGGTGACTTTAAGGCTCTTGGACCACAGTGGGATTCGTTTTCTTTACAAAAAGAACAGCGGATTTGAGTATTTACAGCTGCACTACAGTTTGGAAGAGTCCACAGAAATGAGAAAGATAATTCTGAGCCATTTGATGATGAGGCTGGTTGCTGCACTACATGGAAATTAACTATATTAAGAAACCATGCTGCCGCGGGGGTGTGGCTCAGTGGCAGAAAGTGTGGTGAGCGTGCATGAGGCACCCAGGACGGGGCAGGAGACAGAAGGAAGGGGGGAAAAAATCGTGAGCTACACGCGAACTCTTCGTGCGTCCAGGGAGTCCTAATTTAAATTGAAACTAGGAAATAATTTAGTGATGGGGGATGGAAAGAGGGGGCTGAAAACTTAGATTCCAACTCAGATTATCTCATTTTCCAGTTGACACAGGGTGGAAAACTCACTTGATTTCTCTGAGCCTAAGTTTTCCTTATCTGTAAAATGCAACCCACAGGTGTTGCGAGGAATATTTAAATCATTTTAAAATTTCTTGGTGTTGTCACTTGGGCTTTAGGTGTTTTATGCAGAAAGTCCTCACCTATGTGTTCAAGAGTTTTGCCCACTTTTTCTTCCAACACGTTCAGTGTTTCCACCTTAATGTCTAAGTCTTTGATCGTCATGATTTGATTTTGGTGCATGGTGAAAGTTGTGGGTCTTAGTTTCATCCTTCTGCATGTGGTTAGCCAGTTTTTCCAGCACCATCTACTAAAAGAGGCTGTCTTTACTCCAGTGTGTATTTTTGTCGAAAATCTTAAGCTATACTGGGATGTTTCAGTATCCTCAGTTCTATTCCATTGATCCACCTGCCTGTTTTTATGCCAATACCATGCTGTTTTTGTCACTGTTGCTCTGTAATGTAATTTGATATCTGGTATTGTGATGCCTCCCACTTTCGTTTCATAGTTCAGGATTTTTTGGCTATTCTTGACGTCTTATGGTTCCATATAAACATTCAGATTATTTTTTCTAGTTCTGTAAAAAATGCTCCTGGTATCTTGATTGGGGTTTCTTGGGATCTGTGTATCAGTTTAGGTAGTGTGGCCATCTTGACATGTTGGTTCTGCTTATCCAGGAAGAGGGGATGTCTTTCTGTTTTTAAAACCATCTTCGATTTCTTTTTTCAGAGTACTATAGTTCTCAATAGAGAATTCCTTCCCTTGTTTTGTCAGGTTGATTCCCAGGTATTTAATTTTCTTGGAGGTGACTGTAAATGGAATTCTTTTTCCAATCTCTTTTTCTGTGTTTTCATTGTTGCTGTAGAGAAATGCTAATACTTTTTGTGTATTGATTTTATATCCTGCAACTTTGCTGAACTTTTTTGTTATTAGGTTTTAGAGTCTTCTGATAGAGATTTTTGGGGTCTTGTATATAAAGGATGAAATCATCTGCAAATAATAATAGTTTAACTTCTTCCTTTCCTATGCATTTTCTCTCTTCATTCCAGTCTCTTGCCTGATTTTTCCAAATAGGGTTTTAAGCACTATGTTAAACAGGAGTGGTGAGAGTCTGTTTTAATGTCTGTTTTTCTCTTGCAGCTTTTAATATTTTCTCTTTATGTTGGAGTGCTGAGGTTTTGCTTATGATATGCTGTGGTGAGTTTCTTTGCTGGTTGAGTTTATTTGGTATTCTATAGGTTTCTGGTGCTTGAATATTAATTTCTTTTCCTAGATTTGAGAAATTTTCCTGTATTAATTCAGTGAATAAATTCTTTATATTTTTTGTGCTGTCTTTTGCTCTTTATCCCATTCCCATAATTCTGAGTTTGGTTCTCTTTGAATAATCCATCATCTGTTGTATCCAGTTAGTTTGCTCATTTCTTCAGAATCATGCCTAATTACAGCAGTTTTTCATCAGCCTTGTTTTCAAGGTCTGAAATTCTGTTTCCAAAATGTTTTAGTTGACCTCCCCTGATTTCAAATGAATTTCAGCTAGATTTCTTTTTAGAATTTATACTTCTCTATCAAAATGTTCCTTCATGTCTTCCATTTCCTTATTTACCTCCACCCACTTTTTATTGGTGGTTTCTATGTGCTCAGTAAAATTTTTTATTCTATAGGCCCATTCTTTGTGCAGTAAGTTCCGCTTTATACCCATTAATCATTGCTTGCATTTCCATTAACCTCGCGTATTTGCGTTCTGACCTCCTTCTCTCTAATTTCCACTATTTCAGGGCCCGTGACAATGGTTTCTGGGGACTCAGGCATTTCTGTGTTTGTACTGTTGCCTTGTCTTCCCGTGTTTCTGTTGTGAGGGGTTTCACTGTAAAGGCCTAGCCAAGAGGTTTCTGTGAATGGATACAAGTGTGTGAGTGTCCTGGTGTGTGTGGGAGGAACCAAAGGTCCTCTGGTTTCTGTGCTGGGAGTAGGCAGTGAGGGAGGACCTAACAGTCCAATGGCCTCTGAAGTGTCTTGATAATCCCCAATTCCCTCAGCAAAATTCTCCCACCTGTCCTGGCTTCCCTTCCCCACCCATCCTTGAGGGTGTTCCCACTACCACCTGAGCAGTTCAGAGAGGGTCAGCAGCCTTTCTCTCCTCACAAATGCCCCTTGTGCCAGTTTCTTTCTGGGCATTAAGAGTGTTCCTCAAAATCCTAGTGTACCCATCTGAGCCTTCTTTTACTCTAAGCAGTTTAGGATTGGGCTCTTATTTATTTATTTATTTATTTATTTATTTATTTACCACACTGTCTGTATGGCTTCTGAGGGCTGCTTCCCTCAAGCCATTCTAGGCTCCCGGGGGGCCTTTTCTAGGGGAAGTTCTCAGTGTGTTTGCAGCTTGTACTTCCTTCTGGCTTATTTCTGAAGGCTGGGGCTACCAGCTGCTGTCAAGTTCCACTTCTCCTGAGTCTGCACTTACCTCTGTCAGAGGTTCTGGTCTCTGGGCTTTCCTCTATCTGGGGACTCCGGAGGCTCCCAGCCATCCACACTCATCCTGGAGCTGCTTCCTAGGCTGCTGTTTTCCTTCACTTCCCGTTTGTCTTTGGGATTTCTGACTTTCCTGTGGCCTCCTTTTGATTGTTGGGGTGCTTCTTCCTCTCCTAGCTCCCTTGGGCAGGCAGTTTTTTACTATAATCTCAACTTTTTAAGTGGGTCTACAAGAAGATGCACATTGAACATCTCTGTTTTTTGGTCACCATCCTTCCCAGAATTCAGGTGTTGTGAGGATTAAGAGAAGCAATGTATGCTACTAAAATTCATCCCTTGGCTTGGAACCTCAAAATGCATCTTAAAAAAAAATCAAACAATAATTATAGAAGCTAGCCTTAACACATACACACACACTTCCCAGAATCTGTGAAATGTTTCCTTTTCATAGTCCGTAAGATCAACTTTAATTTTCATGAGAGCTGAATTCTGACCAGTGTGAGCATGAGGTCCTAGTATTCAAGACTTGGGAGAAGAATGTAAAGACTGAAGAGAAATTTTAGAGTTGCAAAGATTTTTTTTCTCCTGAAAGACTTGGAATTATTTCAAAAATATTCACTGAATGATTTGTAATTTAATTTTAAAAATCCAAGATTTATTTTATATTCCATTGGGTAGAGTTGCTTCTGTTCTGGAGAGTGAGAATCAGCTCCAACAGAAGGAAGATAGGTAGGATGCAAGCATAAGCCATTTGAAAAATAACATCGAAGGCTAAAACTAATTTAGTTTCATAATTTTATTTAATCTTAAAACAAATTTGGTGCTATGTGAAATGTGATGACATCAGGACTTATGGATTGAGCTATTTTCTTACTCTCTTAAATCATTAGATTCTTTAAAAATTTTTTGCCATTTTTATTGGTATATGTATGTCTTAGTTACTTTTTCATTGCTGTGACTAAATATCCGAGATATACGAATCAGGGAGGAAAAGTTTCATTTTGGCTCACAGACCCGGAGGGTTACAGCCCATCCATGGGTGACTGGTAAGAGTGGAAGCACCAGGCAGAGTGGACATGGAGGGGACTCCTCACAACATTGCTGCTGAAAGCCAAGTCAAGTCCAGCTAAGTCCGGAGGAAAGGCAGGAAGCAGCGCATATCCTTGCAGGCCCCATTCCAGGGATCTCCCCGTGCTGGGTCCAGTCTCAGTGGTTGGCCCCTTCCAAATTTAAGCCTCAACCACATGCCTGTAATCCAATCCGCACACCTGTCTTCCATGACACACCTATAATCCACCACGCACCCGTAAACCACCCCTTCAGACCAGGCCCCAATCTCCCAACAGCGCATGGTTCCATAGATAATCCATAACATCCAAACACATGAGACTTTTGGAGGATGTTCCAGATGCAAACCATAATTATACATGCATTTGCGATACACAATAGTTCCATTAAGGTTGAGAATTTTGTGCACATGTACATCATGTCATGACATTCTTTTCATACGCTCATCTTTTCATAATAAAAAGAGGCCTCAGCACATTTTATCATAGTTCAGATTTAAGAAAAAAAAGATAATGGATTGTTACCTTGTTCAAAACAATTGACCAAGTCCACAGTTCCATCATGTTGAACGACTTGATACATTATCAGCAAGCACTTTTGTTTTGTGTCAAATCATTTTCTCTTTGTCCTACTTAATATCCTACTTGCTTAAGTAAATACACCAGTATTTACTTATGGTGTCTATATATTAGAACAACTCAAATAGAAACACAGCTTGTTTTGGTATTACCACTCTTCTGTGTAAAAACAGGGACAGGTTCCAAGAATATAAACTATCTTGCAGAAAGTTTCTTGAATGGTCATTCTCACTTACGGGGGGAGGGAATCTGATTTATTGCTATAGTAATAGGTTAAATGTGAAAGTAGCAGTGAGAATGAATTATGCTTAGCTGGCTTCAAAGACAATAAACTTTTCCTTTACACAAACCTTCATCCATTTTTGGGTTTTGAAATATTTAGATAAAAATTTCTCTGTCATTTTCATCTGCCTTTGTAGGCTGACTTTGAGCCAGGAATTGAAGCAGACAACTGCAGCTCTTCCAAAAAAAAAAAAAAAAAAAAAAAATGCAGCTCCCACCGGATTGCCAGCCAAATTCTGCAGACTCAAGCTGTTTGCAGCATTTGGATAATCATCACAATTTCTGGAAGCCTAAGAGATAAGCACAAGTGCCAAACCTTGAGGGTCTCATTATTAGTTCAAGTATGATTCCATGTGAGACATTCCTGTTCTTGGCTGGCTGACTGAAAATAATTATAAGGCTCCTTAATTGAAATTTAACTGGAGATACAAAGTAATGCACGTCAGTTTCTGAAGTATTACAGCTAAACAATTTGTTCCAGTACACCAGCTCAGAAGAGAACAAATTAAAGCATCCTTCGAACTAAGTGAATAATTGCTGTAATCATCAAGATGACATTATTTATAGATTGGGTGAAACATACGTTTGTTGTCACACTTAACATTTTCAGGGCTATAGAGGAGGATGGTTTTATTCAGGCCTGAAACACACCCCTAGTCAGTTGTATATTCCCTACCAAAATAGCAAAAAATCTCAAAGGCATGGCCCTTAGGAAATATGTCTGTAAATCAAGCTCCGATGGCGCAGGCCTGTAATCCCAGCACTTTAGGTAGTTTAAGCAAGAGGATTGCAAATTTGAGGCAAATGACTTAGTAAGCCACTGTCTCAAAATCAAAAATTGAGAAGAAAGAAGCATGGGGGATAGAGTAAGTATGAAGGCCTGGGGCTCCATCTTCAGTACCACACACACACACACACACACACACACACACACACACACACACACACACACACACACGTGAGTGTTCTCTCTCTCTCTTACACATACACACAGAAAGAAAAGTGTAGTGAAGATAATCGGTAAGTGCTAAAGGCTAGGAAACATTTTATGCCACAATATTTTCAAAACTAATTCAGGGAGGTCATTGTGGAGAGGGTATGGAGTAGTTCAATCTTGTATATGTCAAGAGAGCTTTATCTCAACTGGGGGAACAGACTTGTTGCAAGATCTACTGCAGCCTGAGATAAAAGGCCTTCCAGAGAATGCCATTTAATTTTACATATTTTTGTTGAGAGGACAAAGGGGATCCATTTGAGACAGGAAGCACCAAATTCAAGAGTTGTAAGAGGACCCTAAGTAGGAGAGTCACAGGTCTGGGTTACTTAGGTTTTTTAAAAATAACACTTGAAGAAGGAAGAGAAGCAGAAAGTGTCTAACCTCAAGATTTGAACAGGTCTACTTAACTCTCTTTTCCATTAACATAAGTAAAGAAGTGAAATTTCAAATTTATCAAGTGAAGTCTCCAACTGGAACCCAGCTTCGGGGAGTTCTTTATATCCTGCTGTAAATTACACACCATGTTGCTTATGTGATTACCTATATGTTGATGTAAAGTTGCATTTTTATGCAGAAAAAATATGAGCCTGGGATGTGTGCTAAATTCATGCTTTTGTCCACTTATCTTCTGTAAGAACAGACCTTGGAAGTTTGCTATCCATATGCCTAATTTCTTTCATTTGAAACATAATGGATCCAGGTGTGGTTGTTCATGTCCTTACGTCTAGCATTCTGGGAGGTCAAGGCAAGAAGATTCCAAGTTTGAGTCCAGCCTGGGCAATTTAATGACTTAACAAGACCCCGTATCAAAAACAAACAACAAAGAAACAAAACCAACATACAAAAGGAGCTAAGAGTTTTGTAGTTTTTAAAAAAATTGATACCATAATGGAAGACACTTATCAGATATTTGAAGAGGCTCTTGTTTGCTTAAACTGACCGAACTTCCCAACAGAGGGCAACTGACATTCAGGGACCGATTCGTAGTATGCTGTCTCTAGTACTGCAAGGTGTTTAACATTCCACTTGATTAAATCTGAACCAGTACAATATCCAGAATGCAAATAGCATGCAAATTCCCCACCTCTTCTAGGGAGGGAGTATATGAACACACACTCCAGATCTCCCTCTGTCCCTTGGCTACCCCAGTGTGACAGTCACTGGCTTCTAGAGAAACTTTTAGAATCATGTTGGAATTTTATCAAGAGCTCTGTAAGTCCTTCAGTATTTATTCTGTCCAATGTTGGATGTGTCTTTCAGTCTGAATACTCCTATGTTTTCATAGAAAAGGCTAATTTCCTTCCAGTATTTTTCTATGGTTTCCCTTCCCTCTATTCTCTCTCCCTCTCCCTCTCTCTCCCTCTCTCTCTCTCTCTCTCTCTCTCTCTCTCTCTTTCCGTATGAAGTTGCATTGGCTAGAGTCCTTGCCCTCACAAATCTCCTTCACATATCTATCCATTCCCTGTGTTTATTTATCATTTCTTCTCCACTGAGGACAACAGCCTAAGAAACTTTGTAAATTTTTTTCCGTATGTAATAATCAACCGTACCTTTTATTTTTCTCAGAATCTCTGACATTTCTTGTTTTTGTAATTTTTCCAAAATTTTATTATGTCCAGTTCTACATCTCAACAACATATTTATTTTTTTAAATCAATGTTGGGTTTTCCTGTGATTAATTAGCATTAAATAACTTTTCCTTAAAATGATTTTTTAAAAAAACCTTAGTCTCTTTTGGAGATTGGTTCTATTTGTTCCTCTTGATTAAGACAGAGAAGCAAAGTTTTTTTACATTTCTTTTTCTGTTTTCTTTTTAACCTGATCATCATTGGTAGTTAGTTGAATCATGATTTTAAATTAAGACCTAAGTGACTGTGGAAACGATACGCTGTGTTTCCTCTGTGTTAGTGAAGATCTTATGCCCCACTGGGCTCCTTGCGCTGAGAATGGACCTTACCAATGGGAAGATCAGAGCCTACTCCGCAAAGCTTTTGAGAGAAGTGACAGAAACTGTGTCTCTAAAGATGCCATCAAGATTTTTTTTAAAGACTTGCCATCAATGTGCTTCTTTTACCAAATTATAGAATTAGAATATAGAAGTTTACTCAAAAGGCTTAAAAACAAATAGTAGTTAAGGGGGACATATTTTTCAAGCTAAGCAACTTGCTGATGGTAATGTATATTAGCAACTTCAAGGTAAAGCTTTGCAGAAGTTGCTCATGCCCTCATATCTCAATTATAGGAATTACAGATTATCTCCTAAAATGGGCAACAAGAGAAAAGCTGTAGTCTTACGTAAAAATAAAGGGTGCTGGAACTCTGATAAAACAGGATGGTTAAAAAGATTAGACCTAAAGATGTTAGGATATACAGGAACCCCAACATGTAAAGGATCCTCCTTTAAGGGCAAGTGCCTCTCTTGAACAAAAAAAAAAAAACATTGTATTGAATGGGAGCCTTCTTGTAGTGGGGAGGTCAAGTCATACCCACAGTCAGCTGGGAGACTAAACCCCTGGGAGCCCTCCTTTGGTCCTCCAGTCTTTGCAGGCTTTTGTAGGGCTGAGCCTGACCACAGCCTGCAGCAGTCTGGTGGAGTTCAGGCATGAGCCTCTCAGGACAAGACAGAGGGGCAAGAGAATAGGAGGATGCTCTGAAGGCGGGTAGGGAAGACAAGCAGTCGGAGGAGCAGGGTGCAAAAGTAGCAAGAAATAGTTAGGGGTCCTCATATTTAAGCACAGCATTATGCTCCTTAACAGTGTTTCAGTTGACGGCAGACTACATACACGGAGGCTGGTGTTCCCACGGGATTATAATGGGGCTAAACATGTTCCTATGGCTCAGTAACATTTCAGCCATGGTAACAGTGCACCGTGTTACTCATGCATTTGTGGTGACACTGGTATAAACAAACCTCCTGGCTTGCCAGGCCCATAAAAAGTATAGCGCACACAATTAGGTACTGTATCTAATATCTGATAATGATAAATGGCCATGTTGCTAGTTTATGTATTTATGATGTTATAGTTTTTATGGGTGTTTCAGAGTGTACGTCTTCTATTTATAAAACATAGTTTACTATCAAACAGCAAGCGGTGGTATGCTGGCTCAGACACGCCGAGTTTAGCACAGCTCTAGATTGCATCAAGAGGCTGTGTGGAATGCCTGAACTCTAGGTCCAGGTTTCTGAAGCATACTCTACAGATGTTTGCACAGTGATAAAATTATTTAATGACATTTCTCAGAATGTATCCCTGTCACTAAGAGACATACGACTGCACTGAAATTTAATAATCTTAGCTCAATACCATGGTAGCTTAAATCAAAAGAGGTATTGTCTTGTATCTCCTGTACCTGTACTCAAGTCATATGACTAAAGTCATACGCGTGCAACCCCATGGCTCACTACTCTATTAGTAAAACTCTTTTCCAGATGAATCAAGTTACTTCAGAAGAACTGCTGTCCCACAACTGCTATGACCAAACAACTATTTATTCATGAACTGATGGCACAAATGCCACCCCTGGCTGGCAGAGTAGGAGGCTCTTGTGTATTGACTTCCTTTGCCCTGTTGGGTTGATCTGGAAACATGTGGATTAGACGTCAGGAAGGTCTCTAGCACTCCAGTGTCTTCGTCGGTGTGCCCCTTTCCTCCTCTGCTTGGGCTGACTTCTTATGCCTTTTGATTCCTTCTTTGGAAGTTTCATTTCTCTCTCTGTGCTTAAGTCTTGACCTTCAGTTTGTTTATGCCTCCGATAATCTAAGATCCATCTCTTCTTTCTGGCTGGTTAAATGTCTGCATGCAGAGGAGGGCTTGAGAAGATGTTCCAGATTCCAAGAGCCTCAGCTGACTTATCATAACTGCCCCCTTGCCATCCCCACCCCGGGTGTTCATCACAGGTACCGCCTTATGCTTATGCACTCAAAGGAAACCTAACTTATATTTCGATAAACCCACCTGACCAGACCTCCAGAAAGTGAGGCAAGAAAATCGAAGATAGTACTATGTTTGGGAAGTGAAACAGGGGTGACCTGCAAACGTAAAGATGAGCAAGAGAGAACACGAACCCAGCTCGTCTTTCACTTGGGATCGCAGTTTCACTCTAATTCCACGGATGTGAGAATATCTAACTTTCAACCAGAGCAGAGTGTAATGAAAGACAGGATTTGGCTGGGGTTGGTCTTTTTCCGATTTGTCAAAATCCAAAAGCCAGAAAACCATCAAAAGAGGATCAGAAGAAACACATGTGTGACAGTAGAGAACTTGAGGAGGGTCTCGTGTAGAGCCAAGAACCTGCCAAGGCCACGTGATACATTCTGAATTGTAGGTAGCCGAGAGCGAGCTTTGTGTCCCACGAAAAGCATGCCTTGTGAAGACTGAGGTGTGTGTGTACGTGGTGGTGGTGACGTGGGGAGTGGAGCTTAACTGTGCTAGAAGGCACAGGGCTGCTGTTAAGCCTTGTTACATGTCTCCACCTCCCAAGGAACTAAAGCCATTTTTACATGATACGTAAAATGGCAAATATTCAGATTTTAAAACTTAAAGATGAAAGAGGGTTGGAGTACCTGGTATTTTTAATTGGGTACATAATTATTGCAGGTATATATTATTCAGTGGTTGTAAAGTTACTTTGACTTGGAGGAGAGACACACCTTGTTAAAGGATTCATCGTTTTACCTGCAATGGCCTGTTAGGGTTTGGAAAAAAAAATACCATCCAAGCACAACAGTTCTCATGGTAGAGCTATGACACTGCTTGTTTTCCTGTGAAATATCTATTGCCCAAACTAATTTTTTTTTCTTGTAATTAGTACGAGGGATGGCATTTCGACTTTGGGGCAGCTCATTGTATATTCCATTAACAAATAGTAAAATGAGGGAGTCACTTAAAACATATGCTCCAATTCTCCTCCAGATAAAAATTTCTACTCATTATTGGGATCTAGGGTAGAAATGAGTTGGGCAAGATATTTATGAAGCTATGTGTGCACAAATGAGCAGCACTTATTGCCAGTAAGTGAAATTGATTGAAAAGAGGCATGATGGGAGCTGGAGGAATGGCACAGTGGTTTAAGTGCTTATTTAACAAGCACAGTGCCCCGAGTCCAATTTCCAAGCACAACTTAAGCTGGGCATGGTAGCACACACCCATAATCCCAGCACTTAGGAGGCTGAGGCAAGCATATTGCTGTGAGTTCAAGGCTAGCCTGGACTACATAGTGAGTTCAGGACCAGCCCGGGCTTCAAAGAGAGAACTCATCTTTAAAAAAAAAAAGAGGCATGATGATGTTCTCTCCAGAGAACTTCTTTGTCTGTACACATAAACTTGACCCCTAAATTTCCCATAAAGCCCCTAATGATCTTTATTCTGGGTAAGAAATACGTCACTTTGATGTGCTCATTGATTTAGTGACTTTCAGTGCAATGACAATATCTGTCTATGCATTGCCCAAAAATTTAATATTATTTCTTTAATATTTATGTTTACCTTTTACTAGTTGTTCACTCAAGTTAACATTATACATTCTGCAAAACAATACCTTATTTTCCTAGGTTTTACAATAGCCTTTGTAGAAAAAGTCTATCAGAAACGAATTGAATCGAAGCATTGTTGTTGTTGAGGTCCTTTCCCCTTTTCATCCAGGCATTAATAATTTGTCCTTGTATTTTTTCACACAGGATAATTCCATGTAAGTAGGATTCTGGCCAACACATGCTGATGCAGTCTTAATTAAAATGCTGGCAACTAAATATAAGAACTAAATAGTACCGTGCTGAATTATGAACCATACTTATGTTCTGATTTACATTATTGTTATGTTTATGGGAGAGAGAGAGAGAGAGAGAGAGAGAGAGAGAGAGAGAGAGAGAGAGAGAGATCTGGCTGAATGCCTGTGGGAGTGGAGGGTATACAGCTATGACTTCACAAGCTTTGCCAATCATAGCTCCTATAAGAAAAACTAGTTACTGACTCTTCCTCGTGTTAACGCAACAAGGTAGTATGGTATAGTTTTCTCTAGAGGATCACTAAATAAGTGACTGTGACTCTTAGAGTTGTATGGGGTGTTCTTAACGTATGGGGATGCTATGCTGTGGATTTTGGGTGTCCCTCAAAAGCTTCATGTATTTGAAACTGTGTATCATTCAGAAGCAGATCTTGGCTGGAATGGGCAGAGGCTGGGGGTTTGACAAATGTGTCAATTTGTTGATATGTGAGGAGGGGTCGCCCAGGCCAGAGATTTTTAGGTGTTTGTTATTGGGGAGAGGGGCACTCACCCTTTGTGAGGGGGTCCAGGCTGAGAGCTTGAGCTAAGTTAAGGAAGAAAGAAGAAGAAATACTTTTGCAGCTTCTTCTGAGGAGGATTCTGTCCTTGCTTGAGTCTCCAGAGAGCAGCTTTGCTTCTGTCTCTCGTGGCTTTGATCTGCAACGGGGTGAGCATCTCTCCGGTCCCTGCTACGTGCCCTCCCTATTGCCAGCTGTGCCAGCCAGAAAAGCACTGTGTGTGGGTGTGAGACCTTCTGAACCTGTGAGCTAAATCAATCTTTCCTCCGTTGAATTATGGACTTTGGGTATTTTGTCATAGCAACTCATAAGTAGCTAAGATGCGACGATGGAAGAAAGCCATTAGCATACATTTGCTTTTAGAAAAATAATCTATAATTACCATGTTAGATATTTGTAACATCAGATAGGCCTTACCCAGATTCTGCTGGGGTACCAACCAGTATGAAGGGTTGTGGGCCTCATCTACTTTGTTTAACATTATAATATAATAGAAAGACAATATATATTCTGGAGCCATGTTGAATTCTAGCTCCATCATTACCTGGATAGTTGGACAATTTTCCTAAACAATTTCTGTAATTTAAAAAAAAAGAAAAATGGAGATAATAATTTTATATTATTTTATTGAACCTAACATGTTGATTGCATTATTAATACCACTATTATATGAATTATTAAGGGAGAAAGAAACAAGCATGTGATACTGTGCTAGTGAGCTTTTCATTGCTATGACAAAATGACCAAGAAAAATAAACAAAAAAAGAAAGACATATTTTGGCTTACAGTTTCAGAAATTTCAGTCTTGGTTGCTTGGCCCTGTTGCCTTTGGGCCGGTGGTGAGGCAGGCACTTGGGTAATGAGTGGAAAAGACAACTAACTGCTTAGCTCAGGGTGGCCATGAACCAAAGAAAGGGGAGAGAGGTAGGGCCCAGGGTCCAGATATTACTACTGTCGAGGGTGTATTTTATTGTCCTAACTTCCTCCTACATGGCTCTACCTCTGAAAGTTCCCTCCACTTCCCAATGGTCATTGACTGGTGTCTAAGCCTTGATCACACGAGACTTTGGGGGACACTTCCTTTATTTAGTTCAAGCTGCCAGTTGGACCACCTACAGCAAAGCTAGGTGATTTTCTCTCATGTCCTGACTAACAAGCCAATCGCACACACCAGAAAGTTCTGCCCTGACATTCCCTAGTCTCAACAAGTTGACACAATCCCTCCAGATCAAGCCCAAGCATCCAATCCTTCAGGTAGGCCCCACCGCCCAACAGCATGTGATTCTGTTGAAATCCCATTATATCCAAATACACGAGGATTTGGGGCGACAATCCACATCCAAACCATAAGGATGCTCAAGTCTCTTCATTAGAAGATTACATAGTTCCCACATGAGAGTGATGAAGCTGAGCTAATATCTTACCTTGGAAAAATCCTCTTAGTTGTGAATAATGTCTTCTCACCTTTAGCCTTCTAAAACTAGACTGGTCCATTCTGGTCTGTTTATCATAATCGAATTCATATGATGATATGGATAATTCTTAATCCATCTGTGATGGTTCAAATTTCAAAACTGAATAAAAATAGTTTGTACTTTATTTCCTTATATTTCATTATCTAATGTCCTCTCTGTGCACAAACGTATTCACATCAGAATACCCTCTGCTGATACGATTGATCTGGATACCCATGTATTCTGAAGTGGGAGTTTTGAAAAGTAATTGAATCATGAGGGTTCTAACTTTATCAGTGGGTTAATCTATTGGTGGATTCATAACTTGATGGCATTATTCGGAGGTAATTGAAATTTGGGAGGTGGGACCCAGTTGATGGAGGTGGAATGGGAACACAGTCTTGGAAACCACATCCCCTTCTGGTCCCTTCCTCACCAGCTCTTATTCTCCCTTTGCTTCTTCCTTCCTCCCTCCCTCCCTCTCTTCCTTCCCTATTTTTTTCTGTCCTTTCTCCAACTCCACCTCCTCCTTGGAAGAATTTTCTCCATTTTTGGGAAATACTTTTATTTGTTTTTTTAAACCAGGCTGTTCATTTCCACTAGAAATACTTCTCTGTTTTCAGTAACCAAAGCTAAATTTTACCTTAGGAAAAATCCTTTGTTTTGTAGGGTATTTATATTCTCTTGCCCATGACATGTGGATTATAAAATGAGTGACTGTAAGCTTGTCTCCATAACCTAATTTACCTTATGCTTATGAAATAAGACTTCACTGAATCTTATAACCAGGAGAACAAAGCTTCTCCTTTGCATTTAGTTGTTTCTTTTTCTACCAGCGAATCCATTGGATCTGTCAGTGTTCAGATGATTAGTAATTTACTCTTAGTAGATATTAAGTATGATGCTATCTATGTCTTAGCTCCAAGAAATTAAACTAAATAGGAAAGAACCATTTCTATTGTTGTGCATCATTTGGAACACCAACTGTTTTGTTGCATCTGTGAGCACAGTGAGCTATATCAGGTCCCAGACATGTAATTGTATATCCTACAGCTATGTTTATAAAGTAACTCCTTCTCATCAAAAGAATGCAATGTCTTTGTGAAGTTCTTGAATTGCTATAATTATACCTAAACAGATTCAGTGATCCATGATGTGGGGCTGCCCCAAGTTAAATGAAGAAACAGGTCAAGTAGTATTTAAGTTGGCTTCACAAACGCGAGACATGGAGTAATTTTGAGTAGAAAGGTGTCTGAATCTCCAGAGCCAAATTCTTCTGAAACAATCATTTCATAGCACTTTGTATACTAGCATATTTTTTTCCTTTTAAGAGCTGTGCAGTGTGGTATAATACTTAGTAGGAATACAACACAAAATCAAAGCCAACTTATCTAGCTGGGGAAAAGCTTATGCTTGTTACTTAAACTATTTTTAGAGTTTTCATTCTGCTAAAATTATTAGAATACAAAAAACAGGGAGTGGCTAAAATGTTGGGAAACCACTTTCAATTGACTTTAGCAAATATTTAACAAGTATCCATGAAGCAAACGGAGGGAAATTGCTAAACGATTTAAAGAGCTTCAAGAAAACAATAGTCAAAGAGGTTTGATTTTTGGAATGCTTTCCAAGTTGACATTAATCCACAACAGGGCTGACCTTCACGGCTTTGAGGTTTAGAAAGAGAGGATGGGGAGATAATTAGTTGCATGAGAGAGGGGTAGAAATCGAAAGAAAGCACTTTTCCTTGGCTTTGATCCCCTCCCCTACAGCAGTAAAAGAATCGGAGGCCAAGTGAGCTCAAAGTTTCTAGAAAATGGTCCTACGTGGAGATCATGATAAAGTGTCCCACAGTGTCATGGCAGCCATTGTGACAGCTCTGACCCTGACGTGCCAGTCAAAGACTCAATGGACAGATAGAATCACAAACATCTCTCAACATATATTATATTCCTTATCAACTATTTGCTTGGTCTACAGTGTTGAAGAGTTCCTTCATCATTAGCTCCGTACCATTGTGAATATGGTATGAAGAAAAACTGGAATATAAAGATTCTAAAGACAGGAAATGGATTCACATGTTTTTGAGAAGGTAGAAGATAGGAGTTTATACCCAACCGATGGCACAAAGGCAATAAAAGTAAACATGTTAATGAGTAACTTTACAAAGACTACAGTAATATTTATATATTACTATATACTACACAGTTTTAAGTTCTTTCCAACTGAGTTGACTTGATACTCATAATTTCTTTAGATGCTTTAATTATTTCAATTTTCTAGGAAGCCCACTGAGGCACAGGAAGCATAGAAAACTTGCTAAGGTGATTCTACCAATACATGACAGAACTGTAATTCGTACCCTTTCTCCACAGTCTATACACTCAACCACTAGGCTCTTCTCACATTTGTTCTACAAGTAAACGTTTAATTCTAAAGGGATGACCCATGAATACCACTATTCTTTAGTTAAATTTGTTGTGGTGCTTGTTTATTGGTTTTCTTATTATGCAGAGAATCTTAGTCACTGAGACATGATATGATGTTTCCATCTAACCTGGCACCTGCTACTTTTGCCTAGATATTAAGGATAGTCATAACCAATTAAAATTAAATATCAATTCTTCACATTTGCCTGGAATCTCAAGCTTGCATCTTGATTCAATGACATTTCAGGCTAAGCAGTGTTATAAAGAAAGTCACCCACAGGGGTGTCACAGCAGCGTGATGTCTCTGGTTGGCCAGGTGAAGGTGTGAGGTAGCTGCTACCGCTCTGTAGGTGTTCAAATCATTAAATAATAATTCCACAAAACACGGGTGACGCATCCTGGGGGTTCAGCGACATAATATTATTCCATTTCACTGAAGTCTATAGGAAAAGATTTATAACTCACATGGAAAAATAGACCTTACATAGTTATTTTTTTTTAACTTGAGAGACAAACTGCTTGCCCAGACTTCCACAGACCCAGAGCACAAACCACAAGTCCCAGCTTCCTTCAGTCCAGATGAATGCACGGAAGATGCAGATGCTGGCACCAGGAGGTCAAAGTTCAATTTCATCTCCAGCTAGAGAATGAGAGGTCAGGCTCGAGAAGGAGATGAAACAAGCCTAGCCAGCTTTGCCCTCTCACTGCATTCATTCTCTGCCATCCTGCTCCTTGCCGCAAGACCCTCACACACCTCTCACACCATGGTGACACGGTGATTTACAGCAAATGGGCGACTCTGTCTCCTCTGAGCTAGCTAGCTGTGATCCTTTGATTTGGTTAAAAGCCAGAAAACAAACCTGAAGCTCTTGGGCCTACGGAGGCCTTTATCAGATGCAAAAATCTTATTACCAATGGCCTTAGAGTAAAGCTACTATAGTTGTACTGCTAATTTTTAAAGTGAGAGCCACAAATAGAAAGGTATTGCATGGGAACTGAGGTTGCAGGGGGATGGAAAGGATAGGCAGAAAAGAGGATAAAATATCGAGATAGAACACATGTGCTTTTAGGTTATTAACCACAGAAATCATGTCTGGAGGACTCAGAGATAAGTCTGCATTGCCACTTCAGTAAAAGCTGTTACTCCATTGTTCCATCTCTTTGGGTTTCTAGTTCAACAGCACTTAGATGTTCTAAGAAACATTTATTGCTATTTGCAAGATGGAAGAGAAAGGCTTAGCTTTTAAAACTGTGCAAATACACTGAGAGAGAAAAAAGATTTAAAAATAAAATTTAAAAATAATTAACAAATGAAAAAATAAAGAACTATTAAACTGAATTAAAAATAGATTCTGCCTTATTATGATTGTTCCGATTGCCCAGACATAATCTGGGGAGAGGCAGTTGGGTTGGTTAGATGGTGAGGGGAGACTCTTTTGTCAGTCATGAGAATCTCTATGGCTCTAGAGGTGTGTTTCAAAATGTAGACTTTCCTCAAGAATAAAAAAACTCATATGCAGATTTTTGCAACCTGTAGCCAGTAAACTGATTATACCATAAAAGCTCTTCACATTAGATTAAATACATCTAATGTTCTACTGAAACATCACAAAATCTAAATGAAAACATTTTTAAATGCTCAAAAATATCACGAAAACAACTCAGGAAATGGATTAATATATAACTCATAAGAGCAAATGGCTTGAAGACAGTCTCTCCAATCCACAATGCTAGCCACCATGTTATGAAGACGGATAGATTTTTAAGAACTAAATATTGCAATTCATTAGCAACTTTGCTTCTGAACTTACCAAATCCATAAAGTGGATAGCAAAGTGAAAAAGTCAATATTTTTCAATATTAAATGTAATATAATAGCAATTTATACTTGTGTCTCTACTGTATGTCCTCAGCTATAAAGCACTGCTAACAGTTGGAGCTCTCTCGGCGTTCCCTCTCAGTCACATTCTGTACCTCTGCGGTTACTGCTATCGGGATGTAGCATGTGTCATTCCCATGCCTTGCTGTAGAGTCCCCACTGCAGACGTAGGCCTGGAATCGTGCTATTTTGCAAATGGAACTTCAAATGAATGCCCTTATTCATGCAATGCGTGTGTTCTTTTTTTCCCCACTTTTTTGTTGTGTTGATATCATGATTATGAGTTTCAGGATATCCTTATACATAAGACTTTGACTCATTCATTATATAAACATATCGAAATTTGATTTCTTCATTTCCTCTTTGATGAATACATATTTAGGTACTTTCTAGTTTTTTAGTAACAATGTTGCCATGAACACCCTTATACACATATGCTTACACACATGAACCAACGTTTCATCTAAGAATGAACCTAGGGATGAGAGTCATTCATGTAATCATTCAACATGGATCTGTTGAAAACCTACTACATGTTAGACACTATTCTAAGTTGTGGGGACACGAGAACAAATAACATGGATAACATCCTTTGCATCTAGGGATTCTTCATTCTAATTAAGAAGACAGATAATCAAAATAAACTAAGAAATGAATTGTGAAATGTATCAGAAGAGTTCTGTGAAGAGTAAGAACCAGAAAGTAGAGAGGTGGCTGGGTAGGATTTGTTCCTTTATAGAAAGTAGCTATGAATGGGTACAGCCGGTGGTACTTAAAGGGAGAAGTAACAGTAAGATGGTGCCAATCCTGCATATACTGGGGAGAGAATTCCAAGTAGAAAGAGTAGAAAGTACAGTGGCACCAGGCAGGGCCAAGTCTGGCAGGATGGAAGCTCAGTGGGACTGGCGTGGACATCTCAAAGGTGAATAGGAAGGGGATAAAGTCAGTAGACAGCTCCTTACTAGTATTTATAAGCACTGTGGAGTTTGCTGAGTAAGATAAGAAAACATTGGGTGTTTTTTGTGGGGCTCTGATCACAATTTCATTAAAAAGAATTATGGCAGGTACTGTGTAGACTGGGATGCACTAAAATGGAAACAACAGATCTGTCGAAAGATGTAGAAATATTAAAGAAAGATGATCGTAATTTGGACCATAGCCTCACCAGAGGTGGTGTTTTGAAGTGATCAGATTCTGGATATATGAGTGATCGAACCAAGTAGATGTGTGGGATGGCTTGGAAATGGGGAATGAGAAAAGAAGTAATGTGACTCTAAGATTTTTGACTTTCATAGTTGAAAAGAAAGTAGTCTCTCTCTCTCTCTCTCTCTCTCTCTCTCTCTCTTACATAGAAAAGATTTGAAGCTTTGGACATATTAAACTGGATATGATTATTAAAATCCAACTGGAGATCTTAAGTGGTCATTTTAGTGCTATGTGAAAGCTTAGTATATGTGAATCTTAACGTTATTGTCGGTCCCAAATTTGTTCTCCAAATTATTTCCACTTATATATATTTCATGTTGTAGTGACGAATATGTATATTAACAGACTTTGTATTGTCTGTTCGTACCTCATTATTGATTAGAATATTTAACAATAACAATACTCCTAGGCTAAGTCATATGAACCATAACTTTACACATACCAAATACTTATAATTTACTGGCTAGTGGGGCTGTTGGCACATTATCCAAACTGACTCAGTTGATAAATGGGCTAACTACATGCGGATATTCTTAGTAAAAAAAGAAAGTGAATTGATAGCTTGGTTTGTTTAATTGTAAATGCTGTTGAAGATTTGGAAATTTCTACAGTCACCTCGATTTGATATGGATAATCCTGCTGCTTTGGTTTTGATGGTGATCAAAGTCTTGCTAATGTACACTAATTGGAAGCACCGGAGGTGCTGGGTTTTGGTTATAAAAAGAAAGGATTTAATTAATTTTAATGACATATATTAAATCAAACTTTACAAGGCAATAATGATGACCTAATAGGCATCATATGATTGGTTATGAGTAACTGTATTTAGTGTATTGAAGCGCGTGTTTGGAATACTGTTGGATTTCACTTTTATTGCAATGCGTGGGTGTTTGAAAGTGCCCTATGTTTTCCTTTTGCATTCATATAGATTTGCTGGATATACTGATGTGTTTGAACCACTGGACATAGGGAGGAATCCCTTGCTTGGTTAGCAGGTATTTGGTGGAGAACAGGTACTCTCTTGGTTGATCATTACTGTCTTACTGAAAAAAGGGAAGAATAACTCTAAGGGGCTATGATTTTTTTCACATTGAAAAGTAATCCAAGAATTCTGTTTTATTTGAAAAGATCTGGATGCCTCGAAGATTTTTAAAGGTAGCAGCTGCACCCCTCTCTACTTCTGCAGGTTATTGGTGAGCCTGCTACTGAGATGGTAGCGACTGGGTGCAGGCCTTCAAACCGACCACTGCGGAACAGGGTCGGGGTCAGAGCATGGGAGTTGCATTCCGGCCTCTAAGACTAATATTGTTTTTAACATTATTTGACACACTATTTTACAGCTTTCTGTCTTAGCCCTCTTACGCTGAAGTGGTGCAAAATATATGGTCGTCATAACAAACTTTAAAAAAAAAAGTTTAAAATGAAAACATAAGGCCACTAGAATTAATTCAGCTATTTTCACAACTATTTAATCAACTCACAAAAGTTGAGGACACAGAAGGTGATTGTGTCTATGTTCTTCTGAAGTAATGCATGAGAAATATAAAGACTTAGCAATTTGGTGACATCCTATCCTGAAATCAAAACCAAAAAAATGGGCTGAAGATATAAGTCAGTGAAAAGGCCCTAGACTCAATCACTAGTACCACACACACACACAAACACACACACACACACACACACACAATGAAACATTAGGATAAAATCAGAGAAACAAGGGATGCTAAGTCATAATCAGAGAAACAATTGAATCATGATGCAACAATTCACATTATTAATGAATAATTTGAGTATCATTTGAACACTACCTAAGTTGTATGTAACTGCAGTTGTTTCACACAAGCTTTTTCTTCATCAGGTTTTCTCTCGTTTGTTGAGATTTTGTTAGTTATGAAAAAAAGGAGAAATAGATTTTCTTTGCACTTTTTGTGGTTGTAACTGATATTTGTACAATGGGGGTGGATGAAGTGATTGTTTATGCAGTAGAAATGCCTTCTAGTAACTGGTTGGGCTTTTCCTAATTGTTTTCCTCACTCCTCTTAGCCGAGGCTGTTTCGTGTATGTTTTTAGTTTGACTATACCTAGGTCTCCAGAACAAACAGTCTAAATTAAAGTTCTCCTGCTAGCCACTTAGTAGCTCATCCATATCAGTGCAGTGAGTTTTTGCCCTATTCTGGGTCCAGCACAGATTCAGTCACTAATATTCTGCCTCAGTTCCTCAGATCTTAGTCTACTCTTCTTAGGTCCATCCAGAGCTATGGTCCTACCTTTCACTTGTCTAAATTCTGGTCAGGTTTTCTGCTTAAGCCTCGGCATCTGGAATCTGCTGCCATTCTCACTGATGGTGTTCTTGGCCCTGTCCCGGACGTGCCCACTGTCCAGCAACTCTGTGCCTTCCCTCATCCCTTCCCAGCACAGCTGTTGACCGCCCAGCATGTACATCTCTTCCCTTGACAATGTGTACCTCTTAGGCCTCTGGATACTGCTTGCTTCAGATTTGCCTCTCCATAAACGTGTCAGCTGTGCATGGAGCTCTGAAAGGTGTCTTACGAACCCAAGAGGTCCCCTGGGTCTGGTCCTAGTTCCCGTGGTTCTAATGCTCCAGTGCAGAACTTCTATCTCAGTCATTTTCTTTCTTATACAACATTTCCTTCCAGGAAGATTTTCTTTTAAGACTGTCACTTGTATGACATGGTCAAAAGAGCTCAATGTTTTGAGCATCAGAGACACATGACAGAGATGATCACTCAATGTGCATCTACAAAGTCTAATTAATAATGGTCATTGACTTCTGTACACTGGGAGATGACAAGAGAAACCTAGTTATTAATAATACTGTAGCTATTAGCTTAATTATCTCTCTTTCCCCAGAAAAAGCAGCCAAAGCCTGACTTTATAACCATAGAGTTACCAAGTGGTTAATTGAATTTTAATACAAAAAGAGCTCCACTCACTTGAATTTATCCTTTGATGTTAAGTGGATTGTCATTTTTATAAAAGGCTGCAGTATACTTGCCCTGAAAGTATATTTGTAGGGACAATTTGGAAGTAAATATAGATGAAACCACAACTAATTTAAAAACTTATGGAATCGTTTTGCAAGTCGTATAAGTATTTCTAAGGAAGAATTGCTTGTCCAAAAATTGGCGAGTTTTAATGAACCTAAATAGAATCTGAGAGAAATACTCAATTTTACTTCTGTCAGATGAATAGAAAATAAATTCTTGTGGAAAATGTAAAAGCAGACTTTAGAATGACAGGCAACTAAATGAACTCATTAAAAAGTTTTTACTGCCCCCTGCTGTCAGTTTTTGAAAGGAATACTCACAAGTTACTGAAAAAACTGACAAGGTGAATTAGTTGAACAAACTGGTTGTGGAAAATTTGCCTGCCTGTAATTACACCACTCCATTATGCTAATGATTACTTCATATTTGTGGGCAATGACTTATAAAACTAAGAAATCAACACTATCTCTGTGTGGTAACAACAGAGGGCTAAAATATAATTTGTGAAATCCTGTGAATGAAAAATTCAAGTGTTTTCATTTTTAACCCATGATGTCTACTTTATTGTGATTCCAAATCAAGTTACATTGAGTTTACTTTTTCATTTTTCTATAACTTAGGCGAAGCGCTCATCATTGATAAAAGCAAAGCTCTCAAAATAAACAAAAGTGCTTGTTTTCATAGTAGATGAAATAGAAGTAAGTCACACAGTGCAGCAGTTACACTGGGTAAGGCAATACTTAACCATATCAAATAGAATGAAACAGATATTATTATTATTTCTGCTCTGAGCCACACAAGGGCAAAATTACTAAGGGGGAACTCTGAGAGAAGAAGCTGTGATCAGAAACCCCGTGGACGATTCCACGGTTTAAACTCTACACCAGAAGAGAGAATTCATGGACACCAGATAATGGTGGCATGAGGTATTTTTCAGTCACCATATGCTCCTTTCCTTGTACTTTTCTACTTTCTACTGCACCTACGTTGCTCTAGAGGCCAGAACCTGAACACGAATAACGATGTGTGACACTCCCAATTTGATTTATCTCTCCTTATTAGAAAAGTTGTCTCTACCTTGGTTGCCTCACATCTGAGAGGCTAGGCCTGCTTATCCTCACCGACTAAGAGCCAGCTGAGTCACCACCATGGACCGCTATGGCTATTTCACATCCTGTCTCTCAGCTGGCCTCTGTACATCCTTGTCTTTCACGTCCGCACCTCCCGACAACTTTGCGTTTTAGCCAAACTTTCAACCATCTTCAGCGGCTCATACGGGACAGAACCACCCAGTCTCAGCCCTACTGACCAGAGGGTTTCACATGTTCAGTTTCCTTGGGTATCGCTCATTCTAGCAAAAGGCAAATGGATGCATATGCGCCGGACCAGAGTATTGCTGTTAATTTCCAGAATGCAACAGGTAACAGCCTGCTGGTGGTCCCCTCTCCCTGTCAAGCTCTCTGCTTTTCTGAGTCAGCGTCACACAGGGCCCACAACCACAGCCACAACCTGCCGGGAGCACTGAGGAGGACTAGGATTTGTTCCACCTTGCAAATACTTGATAAAATTCTATCTCAGTGACCAGAGAGCTAACTATTAATACACAGGTAATCTTTCCTCCTGACACATTAAAGAAATAACTTAAGTCAATGAAGTCGCTTGATATTCAGAGTACGAAGGTCTTACCTGACTCGAGGAGTTGGGTTCCCAGTGACTCTGCACTCCAAGTAAACTCGACTTCCTTCTGCGACTTCTTGGCTCCTGAGCTTCTGGGTGAACCGAGGCGCCGCCGGGAAGCGGAGGGTATTCTGGGGATGTGGGTGAGACAGGCTGCCGTGCTGAGTCCTGACCACATCCTGGTCGGCCTGGTAGCAATGCCTGCCCTCGGGTAATTCGACCTCTGCTTCCCTGTCCCTGGGGTCTTCCGTGGGGCTCTGGCTGGCTGAGGCACTCAACAAGGCCGACGGCTGATTCTTCGGAGACAAGTACCCACTGTCTGGTGACGAGGACTCCCCATTGGGGCTTCTGTTTCTTGGCTTTGCGCCTCTAAATATGGATGTCAGCTCCTCAATAAAATTAGCCGCCTTGTCGCACAGCTCGCTCTGGGGGCCAGCCTTACTTTGATGCGCTGGCTTGGGCTTTACGTCAGCATTAGGGGCTTTTGTACCCCGCTTCCCAGCCTTTCGGAGGCTCCGGATGTAGCTGGGCCTAGCAAACAGGGGTGATACCGCGGATTTCCTCCTCGAACCAGGTGACGCGATTCCTTCAGGTGGCTCTTCCACGCGAGTCTGGACAGGCGTGGACCCGTTGTCCCGAGATCTTCCTGGGGAGGTTTGCTCGTTCGGTTTCGTCTCCTGGGGGCATGGATTTTCCCAGGGGCTGACCGCAGAGGGGTTGAAAATCCGTGAGATTTCCTTCTCTGAGTCACAGTCCTCCGTTTCAGAGTCGGCGATCGCTCTCCGCGCCAGGTCAAGGCTCCTGTTTATCTCTTCCTGGCTGAGGAAAGCAGACAGGCCCGGAAAGAAGTCAGAATTCTTGCTGTCTTCCTGCACGTCTGATAAGGAGTCATAGAAAGCGTCGTGGGAGGAAGCCTCTGACATATTCGAAGAGTCTTCGTACACTCTTTGCTTTCAGCAGGAAGGCCAGAGGCATTGAAGCCCGTTTTCTTCTTGTATTCTATTTTGAAGGCAACATATGATAATTATTATGAGTTATCATTCCTCCATAGATTCGTAATTCAAGCATATTTTCAAATCTACAAGGCAAGAGAGGCATTAAAGTGAACAACTATATCAGTTTTCTCTATTCTGAGTCGAAAGACTAATTCTGCTTGCATTTATTATTATTTCAATCTCGCATATCCCTATCAGTGAATGTCAGCTGTCTCACCAGCCAGGTCAAGCAGATGACACTTGCAGTGGGTACAGGCTGTGGGGCAGGACAGTCAGAGCTTCTCCGGGACTCTCCATTGTACCTGTACCCCCTGTCTTGCTGAACAAAGTTCTGGTTTCACTCATGTTATGAGATTAGCAGCATATTGATGTTTTTAATAACCCTGACTTTGCCTGTTTAGCTGATCTGACTCCAGTTTTTATTCACTTTTGGTTTTCCATGAAATACTTGAAACATTATTATATCATTTTCTTTCTAGAGTCCATCATGTTCATTCAACCCCAGTTCCACTGATAATAATTGTTTATTAAGTTTTAGGTGCTGGAGGGACAGCTACGCTCCTGATGAGGAGTTTGCAGACTTCCATGTTAAGGGACAGACAGTGGCCCTTTTAATTTTCTCTCTCTCTCTCTTCTACTTTGTAGCTGTACAATTGCAACTTGGTTGCAGTTACCTGACTTAAACATGACTGGTTGGCAATAAAACTTTATTTGGGGACACAAATATTTGAATTTTATATATATCTTTTACAAGTTAAGCCTAATACTCTTCTTTGACTTTTCCCCCAACAATTTAAGAAGAAAATAGAAAAATAAAACAAACGGAAAGAACTTCAAAGCCATTGTTAGCTTCCAGGCTGTATAATAATAGCCAGTAGGGTGGTTTTAGTCCAGAGGATGAAATTTACTGACACATGACCCAGAATAATGATGCAGTCTTATGTCCAAAGAGTTAAAAGCTATATGGGATGAGAATGGATGAGAAGGCATTAAACAAACACTACCAGAATAATATTAATTTTTTATAGAACCCCAGAAGGAAAAGAATCTGGGAGCCATGAGAAACCAATCAAATGTTCAAGGCCATGTGAAAAAACAGTATTTTTAAATAGTACATGTACATAAAAATATCAGCATTAAATAAAAGGTGTATCATTGCCTGTAAAACAACTGAGCATTAATTAAAATGCCATTGTTCCTTGGAATTAAATATTGTGAAGCAAATGACTCTCCCGTTCCTCAAAGTGTACTTTCATTATTCATCCACCAATAGGAGAAAAGACCTAAAGAAAATTCATAAGCAATCTTTCCCTCAAGATGAAGACTAATGCAATTAAAAAAATGCTTGCTGGACGTGCTGCAGCTCAACTTTATAAGCTGTGTTAGGAGCAAACTCGATGGGACTTTCCTTCGAAATTGTATCTAACAAAGGCCACATGGGGACTGCTTGTTTAGAAACAGCTCCCATCTAGGGGAATCTCTGATTTCTAACAACTAGAGTCTGGAGTGCTAGAGTCAAAGGGGCTTCCTGGAATCTTTCTCAAGGAAATGTCACACATAGGGTGTAGTGATTCCTAGAATCTGTTAATTCAGAAGATACTGAGTCAGAGATCCTACAGCAGCTCTATCCATGCCAACCCACCATGTCATCTTTAACTGAATACTGTACTGTTGTCTTAGATGTTGTTTAAGAAAGATTACCGCTATGGTTTGGATCTAGAAAGTTTCACCAAAGATTCATATATTCGGATGTAGTAAGATAACTGTGGAACTATTTGTTATTGGAAGGTAGGGCTGGACTGGAAGGGGCAAATGTTTGGGGCTTAAACTGAGGGGATTTTGTCAATTTATTGAGACTGGGGGTTGCCCAGGGCAGAGCTTTCTTTCAGGTGTGTTTTATGGGCTTGTGGGCCAGGAAGTGAGGGAGGGGGTCTACCTTGAGGGGTTCTAACTGGCAGCTTGAGCTACATAAAAGAAGGAAGAAGAGATTTGTTACATTTTCTTTCTGGGACAGCGCTGAGTTTTTCAGAGACTCCAGACCTCGCTTGGTTTTCTGTCTATAATAAGACAGAGCAGTTCTCTAGCCTCTACTATGTGCTCCCATCATTGCCTGCTGCCCATGCATGGACTGTGGGAGACTTTCTTAAACTGTGAGCTAAGTAAATGTTTCCTTTCTAAATTGTCATCTTTTCTGTCACAGCAAAGAATAAGTAACTAAGATAATTACTACTTTAATTTCCCTCATTCTAACCCTCCTCCACACACCTGTGTTTCCCATAATTCTTCTAATAAATGTTATAAACCCATTGGAATGGTCTTGCCATCTTTCCCCCTCTTTGTCAACCTGAATATTATTTTGATTTGTCTCTGCTCCAGAATGGGATTGTCCTAACTGTTCTCTGACTCTCCGTGCACTGCCCGTTACAGAGAAAAAATCGCTTTCTGTGGATTTTGAATTCTTGAATATGTTTTGTTTCTGAGAAGCTGGAAGTTAAATTATAATCGTGAAAAGACAAAATCATAAAGATATAAGCAAATGTAAAATATCCACTCAAGATTTTATTTAAATAGTGAAAAATCCAGTAAGTTTTCACAACTTCTGCAGATAAGGCTCTAAAAAAATTAGGAATGTTTAAATGAATTTACTAAAAAATTTGAAGTTACTTAATAATCTATGAATAATAGAATGTTTGAACTTATTTAGACAGGGTGAATACCAATAGTATTCATACTAGGAAAACATGAAGTGTATATCTATGAACAATTATAATATGCACTGTTACCAGACTTCTGCGACTTGCAGAGTTATCAAATTGCCTTGCTAAAGACAAGGAAAGACACAGATCTTCATAGAGTAAGAGAGCCCTGGTAGATCCAGCAGAGCATATACGGTCTTCCAATGAAAGGACACCCAGTATTATTTTCTATATTCCAACTCCATTTATACTTAGTCTGGAGAAGGCATATCAGTTTGCTCTGTAGAAAGCTCCATCAGCAAACGTGGGAGATAGCATGTGGACAACCCAGGGTCAGGATCAGCTCTTACAATGTGTGAGGAGAAGAGATATTGGGCAACCTGAGCCCAGAAGAGATGGGAAAGATGCTCGAGCTAAAAGCAAGTTGCAGTACTTAAGGAAACACAGACATTTCTTGCAAGATTTATTTTTCCTTTGAAAGAAAAAGCACTGGTGCTTTGGCCTTAAATGAATTTATTTTATTGCAATGAGTTTAAGACAGAGAGAGAAAGAGAGAGAGAGAGAGAGAGAAATATTTTATGTCTACCACACATATAAGAGGCTAAGCTGTAATTTCAAGTAGATAAGTGAAATGCAATCTTTGATTTTTGGAGCAAGTAACTTTTAACATAAACTGAGATAAATGTATGATTTATGAAAGAATTCCCCCTTTCAAATGTTTTTATGGCATATCAACTATGCACTCAGTAATGTGCTAGGGTTAGGGTATGACTTTGAAAAAGGCAAGGATTTAACCATCACAGGACTTTAGTCTAGATGGGATGCAAGTAAGTAAGAAGCACACGCCAATTAGCATGTCAAGTGCTATAATCCTTGAAGGACGAAGTGCTTTAATAGCACCTACAGGGAACAACAGGATTAGGATCCACAGAAGTTTTATGGAAGAAATAAAGCCGAAAGAATGATACTTAGTGATTGATTGAGTGATGACGCAGTAGCAGGATTACAGGTTTTGCTACTTCGATAACAAGGTGAGTGTTGCCATTAACTCACCTGCCACAAGTGGAAGGACAAGTTTTAAGAAAAAGACAAGCTTGATTTTAATTTGATGATTTTGCATTTCAGGGACTGCATGGACCTCTGGTGGTATTATCCAGAGGGAAGTTTGAGATTCTGGCCTAGGGCCCAAGAGAAGGGAGAAAGGAGCTGGGCTGGGCATCACTGGCCTACAGTTGGCTTCTTAGGCGTCAAGCATGGGTAAAGTTAAGTCAAAGAAGAAAGAGCGAGGGAGAAAAAGAATCTTCCAAAGTTTTGGAGGGAAACCAGGCACTGAGGCATAGTGAAAAATGACAAAGAAAATGCCTCACGGAGAAGAGAATGCTCTTTTGATTCTAGCATCTGTGAGCATTTGACACCATTAGCTTTAGCAGCTTCTGTGAAGGCCACAGATAAAAACCAGATTGTTGTGAAAGAAAAAGAAGTATAGACTGTAAATACGATTGCCTGTTTTGAGATTTGCAGAGAGACAGAAGAACTAAAACGTAGTAGAACCATAAAGTGGAATCTGTAGAGGAGTTTTTGCTTGTTTTTTAGGATGAAACACAGGTACCTGTTTCAGTAAAATGAGTTAGTACAGAGGAGAAGCTGGAAATACATGTGAGCAAGTGGAGAAGACGTGTAGCCTAGGCCTCCCAAGATGTGAGAAGAAATGAATTTTTATGACACAACGAGGCTGCTCAGGTTTAGGTAGGGAAAAGCAATTCTTCATTCTTTCCATATTAAGTTATCAAGGGAGTGAGGCAATAAACTGTGGATGCATGGGAGATAGAAAGGAAGGGGAGAGAAGGGAGACAGAGAGGGAGACAGAAGAGAGAAAATCTGCATGAATTTGTAATTAAAAGAAGAAAGAGCTCTTATCTAAAAGTGCTGGGCCTTTGGAAATTACTGAGGACAGGAGATAATTTGAAAGACTTACAGAGAAAGAATGGAACTTTCCCAATTAAAGATTTCTGCACCAAAATGAGAGCTTAGCTAAAGTTAAATGCAGTGACCGTGTGGTGTCATTCACTGTGTGATTGCATGATCCTCTCCAGCAGAACTCAGCAGGCCAGGTGAAGGTGTGGAGACAGAAGATCCAGGTTTTGACTTGCATGCAGGTATGATGGGAGAGAAGTGGGCAAGATTGTTAAAATCCTGGCAACAGAGAGGTGTACTCTGAAATCTGTGCTGGTTTGGGATTCTTGGGTTGGAGGATGAACACAGAGAAAAGGAAACTCAATGGAACCGATGAAAGATACAGCGAGACTCCAAGGGAGAAATCCAGAAGAATGCAGCAAGATAAGGACATGTTTGAGAAATGCTTGAAATGAATATTGCAGAGGCAAAGTTTTCTGATTTCTGGCTTCATTACTTTAAACTGTAAGATTTATTTTATCTCATTTTTAAAATTCTAATTTTAAGCACACACTCAATAAATAAAAGTTTCCTTTTAAGGTGTATATTTGGACATTTAATAAGTATTTATATTTTGAAACTTAGTTACTTTTTCATTGCTGTGACTTAATACCCGACACCCACAAACTTAGGAAAGGAAAGGTTTATTTTAGCTCACAGTCTTGAAGGTCACAGTCCATTCAGGGGTGGCCGGCAACAGTCGAAGTACATGGCAGAGACAGAGGTGGAGGCAGCTTCCCCGGAGAAACAGGAAGACAAACTGAGGCTAGTTGAGACTAGTCCCAGTCCTCCAGGAAGGCAGGTGCAGCTTATGTATCCTTTCAGGTCTCCGCCCAGTAACCAGCCCCTCCTGCATCCACGTGTGGCCACTATACACCGTTAATCCTAACTAAACTGTAATCCACCCCTCCAGACCAGACCCCAATCCACCAACATCACGTGGTTCCATTAAAATACATGAGACTTTTGGGGGACACTTCAGATCCTAACCACAACATTCCACCCCTGGCCCCCAAAAGACTCACGTCCTTCTCCCCATGCAAAATGCAGTTAGTCCTTCTCCAAGAGTCACCAAAGTCTTAACAGTTTCAGCATTACTAAAGAAACGCCAAGTCCATAGTCTCCTCTGAGATGTAAGACAAACTTTTAGCTGTGAGCTCCTGTACAAACCAAAGAGTTAAGCATTTCCAACATAAAATGGCACAGGGTAAAATTTCCATTCCAAAAAGGATGAATAAGGTAGTAAAAGGCAATAGGACCAGAACAATTCCTAAATCTAGCAGGGCAAAGGTTAAATCCTGTAGCTCCATGTCCAACAATTGGGGTAAATGCTGGTGAGGCATGAACTCCAAGGGGCTTGGGTGGTCCCACCCCTGTGGCATTGCTGCTGACTGCAACCTCCATCTTCCCTCCTTTGGACTGGATCCACTTACGGCCTGCTGCATTTCTCAGCTGACAATCCATGCTCCTAGCTTCTCCAAATTTTTGGGCTCTCCATGGGACCTTAGGTTTCTCCTTCACAATTTCACACATTGCCCTCCCAGGGGCACACTGCTTGGCCTCCAAGGCCTTCCTCTGAAACCTGGGTGGAAGCCTCCATGAACCCACAACTCTTGGGCTCTGCAAGCTTGTAAAGCCAGGACCGCATGGACGTCACCAAGATCCGCCACTGGCTTGAGCAGTAAACTGGCTCCTTTGTGCCACGGTTGCAGCAGCTTCTGAGTGCCTGGATTGCTGAACTCTAGGAAGCTGAACTCCAGCAAACACTTCCCTCTCTGGCCCTACAGGGAGTCCTGGGGAACTCTTCACAGGACAAGATCTTTTGCCTTGGCACCCTTTAGTTGGCAAAGGGTGAGATCTTGCTGATGCCTGAGTTACTGTGAAGGCCTCTTTCTTACAGTCCTTATCCCAACTTCTCGGTTTCTGTTTAATGTTAGTCTCTTGAACAACCACATGCTTTTCTACTCCAGACTGCGAGCTTTTTACATCTGTTCTCTCTGCCACTGTCTCCTGTCTTTCACTGTAAAGCTGGCTAAAAGCTGCAAACAGTAGCCACGTAACAGTTTTAACTTCAGTCTGCCTTGAGATTTCCTCCACCAGAGTAAGCAGTTCACCAGTCTTAATTTCAGTTTCAGGCAAAGTCTCTGGACAAGGGCAAAATGCCGACAAACTTTTTGCCAGAATGTAGCACACGTGGTCTTTAGGCCACTTGCCAAATACAGTCCTCCTTCCCATCTGAAACTTCTTGAGCCTGGCCTTCCCAATCCACACTTTTATCAGCATTCTGGTCTTCTGAGCTCTGACCAGAATCTTTCATTAAGCTTGGCTCAGAGCACTCAAAGGCTTCTCCAGCTTGCATCCCCAAACCTTTCCAAATTCCTTCTGCAAACTGGCTCCAAAGACTTCTGAGCCACATCTTCAGGTAAAGTACAGCAATGACCCCACTCCTCTGGTACCAATACTGTCTTAGTTACTTTTTCATTGCTGTGACTCAATACCTGACACCGACAAACTCAGGAAAGGAAAAGTTTTGTTTTAGCTCACAGTCTCGAAGTTCACAGTCCATTCGGGAGTGGCCGGCAACAGTTGAAGTACTTGGCAGAGAGGGAGGTGGAGGCAGCTTCCCCGGACAAACAGGAAGACAAACTGAGGCTAGTTGAGAGTAGCCCCTGTCCCCCAGGAAGGCAGGTGCAGCTTATGTATCTTTTCAGGTCTCCGCCCAGTAACCAGTCCCTCCTGCATTCAGGTGTGGCCACTACACACCGTTAATCCTAACTTAACTGCAATCCACCCCTCCACACCAGACCCCAATCCACCAACATCACGTGGTTCCATTAAGATACATGAGACTTTTGGGGGACACTCCAGATCCTAACCACAGCAGAAACTATCATCGCAAACTAATCAACACGTCCCTCACCTCAGATATTCACATGTTTTTATTTTTTTCTTTTGCGGAGAACACTTACGATCTACCTCCTGGACTATGGGAAAGTCTGAACAAGTGGCTGACTCTTTTTGTGGAACAGTATTAGGATTGAATAACTGAAACACACGATATGGCTCACAGAGTGTAAAATACTTACTTGGACTTGCATAGAAAAAAATTGCCCATCCCTGCTATAGAACACTGGCTCCCAAATGAATTTGTATATTACACACCAAAACTAATAATAGCAATTGATAGTGGTAGTAGCTAACAACAGACTGCTTACGAGGAGGCCGGCATTGGGCCAAGAGCTGGCCAGTAGATTATTCCACTTAAAATCCACACCACAGGCACCAATTTAGAAAGGAGACAGGTGGAACACCTGAGGAGGAAAGTTAGGATCCAAGTCTAGGCAGTGACTCCAGAACTTACGATCATAACCGTGCATGTTACCACCTCGGCACTCCAGTTTTGGCAGCCAAGACTCCAAGTAATATCTCAGACTAATAAAAGTGAAGATCTGAAATCAGAGTTCCACGATTAACTCAATTATGTTTTAGTGTAAAATGGACATAATGTGACACATTCTAAAGTGTCTGGAGCAGCATTATGTGAGGAAGCTTAATGCACGTTTGCTGAAAGAAAATGCTCAATTCTTACTGTTAAATAGGGAGTGTTTGCTGGGGGGCATATTATCTCACCTGCCTATTAACTCATATTTTGGTTTTAAAGAGGCGCCATCTGACGGGTTCCAGTTGTCAGGATTAGGTGTAGCTTAAAAAAATGCTTACACGGTGAAAAAGAAAATAATAGCTTTATGTCATATCAGATTTAATTTGCAATGTAGTTCATTGCTGCTGGAACATGTACATGGTCTGGGGAGAAACATTCATTCAACACAGATGAACAAGGGAGTTTCCAGGTGGCCCCTCGGTTCACTGGAAAATAGTGCTTCAGAGATTTCCGCATCAGTCAACACTTCAAAATGAAAAAGTCATAATCAAAAGAATAAAACGCGGTGCAAATATCTCCATTATTTCCCTGAGATTTCATATTTTATGTCAGCACTCTTGGTAATTGAATGCTGGCAAGATATACAGAAAATGAAGCAGACTTAAAAGACCCACTTACACTGCTTTTAATAAGCAAAGGGGAACTGAGAAAAATACTCAATCCACAGAAGTATTTCTACTTTGGAAAGTAGCAGTAAAAGACTTTGAAAGTTTGAGGAATAAAGGGGTTACCTGCAACTTTAGAACCTCCCTTCCCTTCCCTTACGATCTTCTCTCAACACTCTTGAATTTCCTGGAAATTCTCCTTTCACCTTTTTCTTCTTTTTGTCTGCTTCCCCATGTGCCTTGATTTCCATTCAAATTCCTCTTGTCATTTTCCCTAAAACGTCCAGAGGCAACTTGCGTTCTCTGATGCATGTGGATTTGTGTAGTTCTTCGTTCATCTTTACGGGGGAAGTGATTCTTTTTCCACACCCCGTCTTAGGATGGAAGGTGACCATGGAACTGACTGAACAGCTGTTTATTACTATAAGGGAAGCGTTTAGGAGGAAATGATGAGGCAAGGCCAGTGTCTCTTCTCCAGCAACTTTATGGTCCAGGAGAAGCGATTAATCTAAAGTGAAAATTAACTCACACACAGTAGGAAGATGATAGTCACTATTTAAATATTTTAAACAAATTACAATAAGGATCAAAGATGGTGAGGGAGATAATATTTACAAATTGAGTCATATTATTCCTTTTTTCCCCTTAGAGATATTCCCTGGCTGATAAGTGGAGTTCTAGAGCAAACACGGATTGAAAGTGTCTGTGAACAATCCACCTGGGATGGACTGTCCAACCTCTGGTCCCTCGGACACATGCCACACTCTGCCCTGGCTGTCCTACTTACTATTTCTTTGATATTCCATGTTTTCTCATGTCTTTGTGATTTTGTCTTTTTTTTTTCTTTTTTAGGTAACATATCTGCCATTTTTTTCCTGTGTTTTTCAAATTGTAGTTCATCCTTGTTGATTTTCTAGAATTCCATTTCTTTGTGGTGTCTCCTAGGATTCCATAATGAGTCTAATTTGGCCTTTTTTGGGGCATAACATTTTGCGTAGGACTTGATGGTTGTCCATCTTACTCAAGTGTAAATACTTGTTTAGAGAACCTTTCCTGAATGGCCCGTGAACACCAAGAAGGCAGGAGTTGAGCTGATGTCTTTGCATGGCTCGTGTTCAGTGTGGTGTCTGAGTCACAACAGGTGGTGAAGAATAAGTGATATTTGAATGTGGTTAAGCCCTGACTAGGCTTTGACAGGAGACCACGCAATGCCACGAGGCAGGATTTGCTCTGTTCTTGCTTCTGGCTCTCGGTCATCCCAGCCCCACTGCAGTATTTCTTGGAAATAGTTCCTCTGTGGTGAAATGCTATTCTACTCTTTACATTTTGAAAATTTATTTTAATTAATTAATTAATGCATTTTGTGGTTCTTTGGATCAAGCTCAAGGCCTTCGTACTGATTTCCACCCCCAGCCCATTTTTAGTTTTGATTTTGAGACGGTGTCTTACAGAATCGCTAAGTGGTCCAGGCAGGGCTTGAACTTGGCAATCTCCCTGCCTCCCAGAGTGCTGGGGTTATAGGCCTAAATTTTGCGAAATTTTGACTACATTTTGCTTTTCACTGTTTTATTTAAAAAAACATAAAAATTGTAACTAAAAAAAATTGAGTACTATCTAATGTTCAATACATGTACAGTTGAGTAAAGTTCAAATCACGTTAAACATATGGACCAACGTCATTTCTTTGTGGTAAAAACTTTGAAAATCCTTTCTTCTAGTGGTTTAAAATATATAGCAATGATTTTTACCTCTAATTCCTCTGCTGTACAACAAATAGCACCAGAGGTTCTTCTGCATCTTTATTTTTGGATAATAGCCACTATTACATGGTTTGATTTTTTATTTCCCTGGTGGTTACTGGTGTTGAAGAGTTTTAATGCACCGATTGGCCATTCATGTATCTTCTTTTGAAAAAATATCTGTCTTAGTAACTTTCTCATTGATAGGACAGAATACCCAGTATGCACAACTTTAGGAAGGAAAGACTTATGTTAGCTCATGGTTTCAAAGGTCACAGTCCATTCACAGGCAGGTAGCTGGAAATGGTGCCACCACCTGGTAGGGCTGGAGTTTGAGAAGAAGCTTCTAATGGCATGAAAGAACAGAGTCAAGTCAGAGAGGAAGGGCAGAACCAGCACACACCCCTCCAGGTCAAGCCTCAAGCATCTGCCCCTTTCAGCCAGGCCCCACCTTCCAACAGTACACAGTATCTATAGATAAATGAGGCTTTTTTTTTGGGATACTCCAAACACAAGCCACAACATTCTGTCCCTGGCCCACAAGTGATTCATATTTATCTCCTTAAGCAAAATGCATTTAGTCCTTCTCTAAGAATTGCCAAAGTCTTAACAGTTCCAGCACTGCTAAAAAAGTTCAGGTCCAAAGTCCTCCTGAGATGTAAGGCAGACTCTCAGCTGTGAGCTCACTTCCATCAGACAATGGTACAGGGTAAATATTCCCATTCCAAAAGAGAGGAAGAGAAGGATAGAAAACAACTGGAAAGAAGCAAGTTCTAAACTCAGAAGCGACAGAGTTAAATCCTGTAGCTCCACGTCCAGCACTTGGAGTAGACTGTAGCAGTATGTGAACACCGAAGGACTTAGGGGGCCCTGACGCTAAGTGTTGCCTCTGGCTGCAACCTCCGTTTTCTGTCCCTTGGGCTGGCCGCGCCCACACCCTGCAGCTTTGCTCAGCTGATGATCCACATTTCTGGTATCTTTAAGTGTCCAGGGTCTCCACTGGGCCTCAGGCTTCTCCTTCACAACTTTGTGTGCTGTCCTTCTAGGGACACACTGCCTGGCCTCCAAGACTTTCCTCTGTAATTTGGGTGGAAGCTTCCATGGCCCCACAACTCCTGCACTCTGCTTGCCTATAAATTCCAGACCTCATGGATATCACCAAGGTCTGTCACTGGCTTGAGCAATCATCTGACCCCCTTGGACAAAGACCATAAAGGCCTTTTTGTTCTTAGGTAATTGAACTCCAGGAAGCTGATCTTTGGCAAACATTTTTCTCTTTGGCCCTAGGATAGCTTCTCAGAGCAAAGACTTCTTTCTTGTTGATTTTTGAGATGCCTTCAAGGCATCTTTCCTAAAATCCTGGTTTTAAGTATTTGGCTTCTTTTTAATGCTAATCTCTTTTACTTTGTGCTCTTTTGCTCCACCCCTGTAGGCCCTTTCAGTCTGGCAAAACAGAAAACATTTTTACTTTGTTTTCTCTGCCATTTTTTTTTCCTGCATTGTATCATAGAGTTGTTCAAAAGCCAAAAGTGTACCTAAGTGAAAGAGTAAACATTGAGCTGCCTTGAGATTTTCTCCACCAGAGTAATTAGTCCACCACCCTTAATCTGTTTCAAGCAAAGTTTCTGGACAAGGTTAAAATGCTGATACACTTTTTGCTAGAACATAGGATGCGTGGTTTTTAGATAAATTGCTGGTATAATAGTTCTCCTTTCCATCTGAAATTTCTTGAACCTGACCTTTCCAATCCACACTTCTATAGTATTTTGATCTTCCAGCCTCTGACCAGAATCTCCCATCAAGCTCGGCTCAGAGCACTTCAAGTCTTCTCTAACCTGAATCCTTACCCTTTCCAAACTCCTGCTACAAACCAGTTCCAAAAGCTTCTGAGCTACAGGGTCAGGTAAACTCACAGCGATGACCCCTTTTCTCCTAGTACGAGTTTCTGTCTTTGTTACTTTCTCATTGCTGGGACAGAATACCTGACATCTACAGCTTTAAGGAGGAAAGATTTATTTTAGCTCACAGTTTCAGAAGGTCACAGTCCATTCCCGGGTAGACAGCTGGAAATGGTGTGGCTCAAGCCAGAAAAAGCTCCTCACACCATGGAAGAATACAGCCAAGTCAGGGAGGAAGGGCAGAACCAGAACACACCCCTCTAGGTCAAGCCCCAAGCACACACCCCTTCCAGCTAGGCCCCACCTCCAAACAGCACAGGTATCCATAGGTACCTGAGGCTGACTCAAACCACCACTTGCCTATTTAGATCTGCTACAAGTTAATGTTATTGTTATTTTTGCTTTGGAGCCCTGATTAGATGCATGGTTTGCAACTATTTTTCTTCCATTCTGCAAGTTCTCTTTGCAGTCTCTTTGCAGTTTCCTTTGTTGTGAATATTTTTAGTTTGAGGTAATGACATTCACCTATTTTGTTTTTGGTTTTTTTTTCCCTGTGTTTTCATGGTCTTGTCCAAAAAAAAAAAAAAAAAAAAAAAAAAATCCTTGCTTAGCCTAATGTTCTAAAGTGTTTTTACTGTCTTCATCTAGAGGATTCATAATTTTAGGTTTTTTGTTTAAGTTTTTAATTTATGTTTGTTTTATTTTTGTATCCATTGAAAGATATGGATCTACTTCCATTCCTTTAAAGGCAGATATTCAATTTTCCCAGCACCATTTCTTGAAAAGACTGTGCATTCTCCAACATTTGTTATTAGCACTTGTGTCGAAAATCAACTGACTGTTGATACATGGTTGCCTTCTAAGCTGCGTATTCTGTTCCACTGGACCATGTGTCTGTTTTTACATCAATAGTTTGCTGTTTTGCTTACACAGCTTTCCCATTGACTAGGGCTCCATATCTTCTCTTGCACTGGAGGCGCTCCAGAGGCTCCATCCGCAGGCAAGCTTGGGGACGGGAGCTGTGAGGATCTGCCCAGTGTTACGCTTCATTTGCCTTACACTAAAGTCCAGGACAAAGTCTTGTGCCTATTACCACATCCCACTGCTAGCAAATGGGTTCTTGTGTCACACTGTAATGCTAAAAGCTGGCGTATTATTGGCAAAACAGTCTGTCAGTCACCTAGGCTGACTCTAAGCTGGGTTGTGTCTGAGTTTCAAAGCTGTGAGGCCCTCCTTAGGTACGCTGGGCCCTTGCCTCAGCTGGTAGTGGTACAGTACTAAACACAAGTCTGCCTCACTGGGCACAGGTCTCTCCCTGGTGCCCAGGCAGTTTTATCTTGGATTCTAGCTCCAAAATATATCATTATATATTTTTAATTATAAAATCTTAACAGTTCCAGCACTGCTAAAAAAGTTCAAGTCCAAAGTCCTTCTGAGATGCAAGGCAGACTCTCAGCTGTGAGCTCACTTCCCAAAAAATCCCCAAATCTGAAACACTTCTGGTCCTGAATATTTTACGTTAGAAATGTTCAATTTGTGTTAGGAAGACAATGAGGATTC
Source organism: Ctenodactylus gundi (assembly GCA_004027205.1). Taxonomy (NCBI): domain Eukaryota; kingdom Metazoa; phylum Chordata; class Mammalia; order Rodentia; family Ctenodactylidae; genus Ctenodactylus; species Ctenodactylus gundi. The sequence goes on along the minus strand of PVKB01000058.1, from coordinate 144,301 downwards.
TACTATCTTTGATGACTGTCTCTTGACACGGATACTAGCAAATTCAAGGCTGAATTTTGAATCACAGAAATAAAAATATTTTTAGCCAAAAATGCATATGTGCATATATATATGTGTACACACACACACACACACACACACACACACACACACACACACACACAATTTGCTTATTTTCTCTGTTGTCTCAGTTAGCATCTAGTTACTGATTTTTGGATGCCTGCTACATGCTGGCCTCCTCTTTTATTGGCTGGGGACAGAGTTGTTAGAACTATTCTTTGTCCTAAGGAGCTGATGTTCTTTCATTGCTGCTGTTGTTGTTTTGTTTGACATAGCATCCAGGGCCTCATACAGACAAGTGTGTGCTGTATCTCTGAGTTACACATCTAGCTGGAGAGTTAACTTTCTAATAGTGCTCCTATATTGTTTATTCATTGATTGTGAATGATTTTATTATGCTTTCATTGTTTATTACCTTTAAAAGATAGAGTATAAATAATTAAAAATAAATGAAATATACACTTACATGTTAAGATCAGTTTTTACAGACTATAGCTGTTATGGAAGGCCCTTCGTTGGAGGGGAGGGTGGGGACTGTCAGAAGAGGAGAACGTGCTCAGGTTAATGGTATTTTAGGCCAAAGGGACCTATGTCTTCTCATGGTACTCACTAGGCAAATCCTTTCATGTGAATTTTGGCATGTATTCCTGATGCCAAACTCTGAACCTTAAGCAATCATTTGGAAGAGAAAAGGTTTGATAGATTTGCCAAATGCCCTCAGACCTCACAGATTCTTGTCCATCTCTAGCTGCCCACGAGCAGCTCATCAGCATCCTGGCTTATTCTGGGCACATTCTGCTTTCAGATGTAAACTTCCATGGTAACCCATTTTGGTTCACCCCCTGTGCATATTTAACTCTTTCTCAAAGGACTCCATGCCACTTAACTTACAGATTATTTCCAACTGTAATTGTGTGGCTCATTGTTCCTCCTTATAGTATCGAATTCTATGAGGCTCATACTATAAAAATATAGAACATGTCAATAATTTTCTATGAAAGACAGTATTTGGTAGTTATAGCCACATTTTGACATACATAGATACATAGTTTTATATCTTAATTTATTTTGGAATTTCTACCCTAGCATTCAGAAAAGCATTTGTTTTTGAGTTTCTGAAAATATAACATATATATATATATATATATATATATATATATATATATATATATATATATATTATACACACACACACACACACACGTGTGTGTGTGTATGTGGTTTACATGTATACGTGAATATATAAATGATAGAAAAGGTAGTAGACAAACATGAAAACTGAATTATCTCTAAAAGTGGTTGACTTTTGGGGATAGATTATCTGAAAACTGGATGTATGATCCTTGGGAGAATTTTCTGTATTGTAAGCCAGAAACTACCTGCGGGATCATATGATTGCATGATCCTTATTTATTTATTTATTTATTTATTTATTTATTGGAGACAGGTTCTTACTCTATAGTCCAGGCTGGTCCTGCAATTACTGTGGAGCCCAGGCTAGCCTTGGACTCAAAGCAATCCTCCTGTCTCAGCCTCCTGAGTACCGGAATTACAGGCGTGCACCACCACACCCAGCTTATGTGGTGCTGGGGAATCGAACTCAGCGCTTGGTGCTTGTAGAAGCAAGCACTGAGCCACTCCTCCAGCCCTGCATGACGCTTTTGAAGGTGCTCTTGACTGATGGAATGAGAATGAGTTCCTTGGCTTGGAGAAACGGGGTGGCAACAAGGTAGATGCACAAAGAACAGTAGGAGTTAGCGGACAGGGGAATTTAATTACAAACAGCAGAAACGCTTCTTTCCTGAGAACTTACTACATCACACCCTCTGTCCTAGCAGCACACTTCGGCACAGTGAATCATTTGACTGGAGAGAAATCAATAGATTATACACTATGTTCCTGTTTTGTTATTTGTACTACCTGAAACTGAAGCAAAAGAGTAATAATAAGAAAAAAAGGACAGTCAAATTTTGGTCTAATTTGCACCTCTAGGAAGTGGCAGACTCATGATTCAAACTTGCATTTGACTGTGAAGTTCTCTTTCCTTACTGGGGCTACAAAGGGTCCTTGCTTTTAGAATTTAGATGGGCAGGGACCTTTGCATTCTTTTTGCGGAATGATTTTAGAGACACTGAAGAGTTTCTATAATTTTGGAAGAAAAAAGCTAGACAATAATAAAAGGCTGCCAGGCTCCAAGAGTCGCTCGTATCATGTACCACCTTTGTCAGGTACTTTGGGAAGTCCAGGCAGGGTTAATAATATTTCAATTGTCATTTTAAAATGCACACATAGTTGGTAATAGATATATGGGATGGTTGGTAGAACACACGTCAAATAATTACACCTGAGTGAGGGAATGATTATTCAGGAGAATCTTTTTGTTGATTATTTCATAATCTTTTTAAAACAGCATGTTAAATGATTTTAAATTTAGCAGCTTTATTTATTTTTATATTTTGACAATTACTGGAAAAGTTATTAATTCAAGTTATTAATTCAAAGATTTAGTACCACAGTTTTTTAAAAATAAAACCTGACAATAAGAACTGAAGTTGAAGAAACTATATCTTGACTTTGATTTTTGGGAGCAGAGCTTACTCCTAGACTAAATCCGCTTGCTGTTTGCTGTTTCCTCACTCATTCTCCTCTTCCTACTCTTTCTTCCCTCCTTTCTTCTTTCATTCCTCTCAATAATGTTTCTTTTCCCACAAAGTCTCCATTGCCCCTGGTAGGGCTAAAGTTATACACAAAAATTATGAAAACCTGTGTTTGTGCAAAAAAATCCTACATTTTATAATCCATCTGTTACTAAATACACAGGATTTTTTCTTTCTTAATCATTAAGTAAATTTACATTCCAAGAAGATATATAAAAATTTTCTATAGTTTTAAATATCCCTCCACAAAGAACATTTTATCTCAATTACATAAATATGGCATAGCAGATCATTTAATGTTCTAATGCTTATGTAAGTATTTTTACAGAGAAACTGCTCAGAGTTATTCCTATTGTTTTCTTAACTTTATTATCTTAGCCCGTTGTGGAATCCATTGCAAATATCTAGAATTACTTTCAATTGATCCATTTCTGACTCAAGTTCAAAATCTATTTACCAGCTTTGTTTCTCCATTCTCTGATCTGATGTCCACAGTGATAAATGACAATCTTAGTGCTTTTTGCTGGAATTTAGCCAGGATGAACCTTTACCTCTAGACTGTCTGAATTCCTCTCTGGAACTTGGGGAATCCCAATTTTCTTTCACTTCCCCCACACATCTATTATTAAAGAATTAAAGACTCTTGTCTTGGTCTTGCAGACTTCAGTTGAAGTCTTTAAAAGAGCTTGTCAGATTTATTTATAAACCTGAATAATGTTTCCTCTCTATGGCCTTTTTTTCCCCCCACGAGATAAATAAATCCAAATGATTGCATTTGTCCAGGATAACCTAGATATTTATTCTGTTGGGGATGGCGTACAGCCATTTTTAATAACCAGTATTAGTACTAAAAGCGACACAGACACTTGGTCAGAGAGCTGATACAGAACCATTGAGATATAGACCCTAATTCATACCGGATGCTGAGAGGAGAGAATTAATCTGTACTCTAGGAATGCATAATCATATATTTAGAGAGAAGATATTGGCTAGATAAATCTTTTAGACTGCATCTATTGTTAAAAAACAGTTATTATTAAGATTGATTTTTTAAAGCCTGAGTCATTAAAATGAGTAATCAAGTTCTTTCTTTGAGAAAAAAATTAAGAAGTATCTTAATCATATAAAAGATATTACATTTTGTATTTTTGTGACTAAATTGATTTTGAATATTTTTATAACATAACATATAATATTGCCAGGAAATAGGTTTTATATTTGGTTACAGTATTCATACTAGAAGGCAATTAGTATTTTTAGCAAATGCTAAAAAGTAATATGAGCCTGAAATCATTCTGCTGGATTCAAGACAATTTCATGAGCTACCTAAAACAATGCAATATAAAATTATGTTATAATATTTAAGTTTATCTGGCTCCATAGACTGCAGTGTAGCTTTCCCCAGCACTCCCTTTCATCTTCCAAAACTGTATGTGTATTTTATATGAAGATCTAATTTAAAATATCAGCTGTTATTATGCCCACTGATTTCATTATGTCCTGGGAGTTATTTTAAAAATAGTATGAACGAATAATTAACAACTTGAACTGTTGCTAAAATCTACAGCCGATTGTTTGAAGCTGTCAGTTCTTAGCCTACCATGGATGAGGGTCTAGACAAGGACATTTTTACTTTCTGTGACAAACAGCTCATCACGATCTTGACAAATTTGGCTCCATAAACACAGGCAATCCTTTTGTAATCAATACCGCTGATTTAGCTCGCCTCAGGTTATAACAGACAAGATGGTTTTCTGACAGTATGGCAGAGAAAGCCAGACAAATCTTATGCATTGTTTTAGGAGAGGCTAGCAATTTCACACTACCTTTTCTCTCCAAGTAAAAGGAAAGCCAGTACCTTCTAAACTGTATCATATCTTCAAGCACACCACCACATATATATCATATATATATATATATATATATATATATATATATATATATATTCCCCTCTAAGGCTTTATAATATTTCCCTACTATTAAGTATAGGAAGATACACCTTACAGACCTTTTCTAGGCTTGATCAGTTTGAAGCCACCAGGAAGATGAAGAGTTTCAGATGAGTGTTTCTTGTTTTCTGGGCGAGTAGAGGTTGGCTTTGCCTATCCATTAAAGACTGCTTGGTCCGTGGTCACTTTGAAGCTACTGTGGCCTCAGATTCTCATCTAGCTACTTACTCCACTCAGCTATATTTGGTAGCTGAACTCATATTTCAGCCAAGTATCAGGGCCTGGCATTCCAGCAGAGGGCTGGGAAGCAGCCCCAGGTCTGGGGCCGGGTTCTTAGAAATTAAAGCCACTTAGCATAGAAAGAACTATATTTATGGATCTAAAAACCATAGGATTTAAACATGTTCTTTTATGCTCTGATTTTGTAGATAGAAATCAGCACACAGCCTTTTAATAAATTTTGAATGAATTATTAATATGTGATTTCAAATAGAAAAGTAATACTCTTAAGGAATACTCGACTATAATCTGCTCTGTAAATTTAACTTTTAGTCATATAGTAAGTTATCTTAAAATTGTTAACCCAGGGACTATTTAAAAAGTTATCCACCTGTCAAATCAAGTGGAGAGGCCAACTAATTTCTTACTTCATACTGTTAATTAAAAATTATGTCTATGATTTATATTTAGACATACCTCAAAGTAGGATGCAAGAGGCATGAATATATAGAGACTGAAACTTACATACGTGGCAACACTGAGTTCTTAGCTTATTGTCTGGCATGTGATGGGCATCTACTGAGTATTTGCTGGGGAACCAAACATTGAATGAAAAATGCTCAAGACAAGTATGAAACATCTTACAGTTATAAAAATGTTTTGTAATCACATTTTTGTAGCATCTTATTGTAAGGTGATCTAATATTTGTAAATAACATTTGGAAGTAATAAGAAAACGTCTCTAATCTAAGATCAGGTAGCAAAGACAAAGCTAAGGAGGAATGAAATAATCTCAGGGTAGCTCCCAGTGAGGCTCACACAGAAATGAATTATGTATCTTCTTTTGTCTAGATGGACCCATCACAACTTCTTCAGTTTTGTATTTGAATAACTCTTTCTTTCTTATAATGGAAACTCTGTGGAAGTTTACCCTTTTATTGTTTTTTTTTAATAGGCAAAGATGGTCCTTAATAAAATAGAACATCTTGAATCTGGGCCATTTCATCCATTGCATTCATTAGTCAGTGATCTGAAGATATATTCTAATGGGAAAAAGTTTATCATCTTAGTATAAACAGTATACTATATAGTAATATAGCAAAATGTCACAAAGTGGGAAATGTTTAAGGGCTGAAAATATACTTTGCATAATTCTGGAGCCTGGGAGGTTCAAGATCGAGGTGTCAGCAGGTTCACTGTCTATTGAGAGGTATGACTCTGCTTCTGAAGTGGGGCCTTGAATGCTATGTCATTAAAAGAAGAATCACTGTGTCTTCACTTGGTGAAAGGTCGAAGCGGGGTCCAACTTCCACCATCAAGCCCTTTAATAAAGGAATCCAATCCCATTTATGATGGCAAATTTATGGACTACCTTCGTAAGGCCACACTTCCCAGAACTAGTGAATCAGGGATTAAATTCCAACACGAATTTGGAAGGGGACGAAAAACTATAATACTGATTAAACAATGTTTACCTTTTCTTTTTATGTTATGAAATAGTAATAAAAATTGGAAAGGACAGAAACTGGAAGGGAAGGCTGTAGAGGTTGCCAGAAATAAGTTTTTGGAAAGTGATACGTTCAAGGCTGCATCTAGCTAAGCTACAAACATTAAATGCTTGTGGAAGGACACGCCAACAAGAAGAATGTGATTCGCCCCACAGAGTCCTAGAAAGGCTCAGGACCCGGTCCCTCCTTAGAAAGAATTTCAGTTGGTGATTCTGAATATTGCTGGGTATGAGGGAGGCGGAAACTGAGAACAGAACTGGTTGAAAAAGTTCTCTGAGAATCAGCTAGGCTTATTTCCTGTTTCCATTTCAGGCATCCAGGAGATTTCCCATTCCTGTGCCTGGAGGAGATGGGAAGTTTATACTCTTGGAAATGTAAAGCACGTTGTCTCTAGTCCTAGGGACACAAAACACAGATGAAAACGAGAAGGCATAGAAAGGGACGTGCTGGTGGTGGGAGGCTTGGGCTGGAGAAAGGGACGGAAGCTCCAACAATACCTAGTACTTTATTTTTGGAAAAAAAAATTAGGATATAGAAAAATGCTAACACTTGATATATCTTAATGTTATTGTGTTTGTTATGTATGTTAATCTGCTTCATGTGCTTGTGAATATTAATCAAAAGATATACTTCCATGTAAAGAACACTGAATATGGAAAAATGTGTAAGAATCAAAATGTAGCAGTTGTGGAATTACTGAGGTCAAGCAAGTGGATAAATGCCACATGTACAGTGATTTCTGTTATTCAATTGTTACTTAATTTAAAGTATCTTGGAGCTGTGCATATATATAATTCAACCTTCATCTCAGTGTTTTTGAGTGTTTTATTGCTGCCGAATAGTAAATTGTGTAGAAGCCACACATTTTCCTGCCCCTCTAGATTGCACCAAGATAATAACTTTCACAAATGTCAGGTTAGTTTTACAATATCAACGAATGTGTGTGCTGAAGTCACACACACTTATACTAATATATATGTTCCTTTAAAGACATTATTAGAAAGATATGCATTTTTGCTGTTTCCAGACAAAGAGGAGATCCAATAAATGTTCACTGTCAGCAGTTACGGATCAACCAATCATCAACTCTTTTTTGTTGTTTTGGAGTCACTCACAGTTAGATGGAGCACAAATTTCTCCCTTCTCTCTTCAAGAAGTTTCGCCACGTTTTCTTTTCTCCTCCTCCTCCTCCTCTTCCTCCTCCTCCTCCTCCTTCTTCTGGACAGAATATCACTCTATAGTCCAGGCTGAACTTGAATTCGCTATCTAGCCCAGGCTAACATTGAACTCACATCAACCCACCTGTGTCAGCCTCCCAGGTTCTGCGATTACAGGAGTGCACCACCACAGCCAGCTTATGTGGTGCTGGGGAATTGAACTCAGGGCCGTGAGCTTGCTACACAAGCACTATAGATGCTGTGCTAGTCCTCCAACTCCTAGTCCAATTTTCTTATATTCAGTACTCTGTTGCAGGAAGAAATTCACACACAGGGGACAACCCACTCAGGACCCTCCTAGCTAGTGGAGGATTTTACTCCTTTGTCCTTTGTTTCTAAATAAAGACCTGTTCAAAAATTCACACGTATATAAGTAAAAAATGTTAGATATTATAGATGCAAAACCTTCCAAATGACATTTATTTGAATAAATGATTAACAGAGTCTTGTTGAATTATCTGCAAGGATGAGGTTGGGGCTTGTAGGGAAAGATGCTGGTCAGCCTGGAAGAGAGCTGAATTCTCAGATTGATAGGGGCTCTGTGACTGGCCCAAACACTCATACAACACAGAACAAGTGCCCAGCCATTCCAGGGTCTGGGCATAGGCACTTGGGCTCTGAGCATTAAGTAATGGGCTCAGAAGTTGCAATAAAGAAGATGAATGCTCCTGCTTTAAAACAGGCTGTGGGATCTGAGAAAATGAATCTCAGTGGTGATAAAGTTAAACCAATGGCGATAGGTCTTTCATGTCCCTGATTATTTATTAGGTCCCTGATTCATAGTATAATGCCAGAGAAGTGATACAGCTGTAAGGGAAAAAAAAATAGTCCCAACATAGACCTCAGAGCCAAGTTTAATCTTATTAAAAATAAAGAAGAAATGCAATTTAAAAAATACATTGTGAATAGAACAAAACACACTTTAAGAAATATTATCAAAATCTGGAAAACGAGTGTTATTTTCCTTAGAAAATTTGTACCAGTAGCTTGACCAAAGGTCTTAAGTTAACACAACAAGGTTCAACTGATGTATGAAAAATAACGGATTCTCTCCTGTGTTTGCACTGAGGGGGGAACCTAGGCTCAGTGGCCCCTCCCCTGCTTTCCACTTCAACTTTCTAACGATTATTTCCTCTTTGTAGAAGAATTCTTTTCTCTTTGAAACACCTGCATTTGTGTCAATCATCCTCTACCCCACTTTTTTTTTTTAAATTTCAGATTTGGATCTAGTTGGGCTCTTGAGGTTCTTCTGCATTCCGAGTCTTGCTATTGCTGTGGGTGATGTCAGCCCTTGTTTGCTTTATAGGTTATTCCTTCCCCTGCCTTATTATAGATTCTTGCTCAGCTTATGTGTAGGGAGCTCCGCCTCTGTTCCTCATCTTGGAAACTATGCAAAGAGTTGTGTTCCACCTCCAGAGCCATGTGTCAGTTACCTACCACTGCATAGCAAATCCTGGGAAATTTAGAGTCTGAAAGCCATAAATACTTCATCCACACCAAGAGTGTCAAGGGTCTAGTAAGGTCTTATCTAGGTGACTTTGGATTAGGGACTGATGAGCCTGAAATTATGATGATGTCTCCAGTTTCTTTAATCTGAAAGCTGAACCAACACTGGAAGCTGTGCTTCTAAGGGAGCTTTTTCAGGTACCTAGAAAGCTGGTGATGTCTTGGACAGGGCTCAGGCGATCTTATCACTGCTTGCGTCTCCTCCCATCACAACACTTAGGTTCTTCTAGAGTAAATAAATAATTCGTGACAGGGCAAGCCACAAGGTCTTTCATAATCTCGTCTGTGTGGTCACATTTTATCTTTTCTGCAGTGACCTTTGGCTCTGTCAGTTGTCAGTCTTAATTGTGGGATGGGGCTACACAGGCATTAGCCAGTTGGCAAGATCATGTGGGTCATCTTGGGACTTTGTCTGGCACACCGTTACACCATTTCACTCCTCAGTCTGACAGCTACATTTGCACATGTTCCACTTTCAAAATCGAGAATTCAACCATCTTCAACCATTTGGCTGGAAACTCTCTTCCTCTAGATCTCTCACTGTAACTGCACTGTTCTCTTTCTTCAGCCATATTTCTATGCTATACATCACCCTAGTTTATATTATTTATTAATATCCTCCCTCTTGTAGGTCAAATATAGAGTATATTTTGGTGCCCTGGCTTCAAAGGTTCCTTTTAGAAGATACAAACTTCAGACACTCAGTAGATAAACTGAAGGTAATCAAAGCTTCTTTGATTAAAAAGATAGGAGGAGGAAAGCTAAGGATCAGGTCATTTATCCTCCTTTGCTTTTATCTTTCTCTTTGATGGGGCAAGGAACTGAAAATCTTGAGTCTCAAAGAGATGGTCCACTTGTTCCCTTTTCTGAAAAATATATATATACACATACATATATATTTTTTGTCTTCATTTTTGACACATTTTATCAGTAAACAGAGTTCACGGGCAACAACTGAATTAGTAATTGAAAAATTTGATCAAGAGAAAAAAATAGAAGCAGAAAACCATCATGGCACTTTGCTAACGAGCCACTTACTGGTCTGGGAGACAAGCATCCTTCCAACGTGGCCAGCATGGCCAGTACCCCACTTCTTCTTCTTCCTTTGTGACTGGCTTGGCTGCAGGGGACAGAACCACGTACGGCACCGTGGACTTGTTACCATTTTTGTCCATTAGCACATAACAGTGAACATTATGTTTGTTCCTCCTGAGCTCAATTTTATGAACTGAGGCTAAATCTGTCACACATGTAAAGCGCAAGCCTGTGGGGGATAGTTTGGTCAATACTTCTGCTCCTTGGGGTGTTTGCCAATTTCTACATGTACACAAAAATGATTAGAGAAAAAATATTGTCTTGATAATAGTATAAGCAGAACTGAAATCATCTGAGAAGTTCCGCACTGGGCACAGTTAAGAACTATGACCCTTCATCAGAAATCTCATTTTCAGTTTGCCTTATAAAGCCCAAGTATAGAGAAAAGGTTTTTTTTTTTTTTGTTAAAGACAAGAAGCCAGTAACATCAAGTTCAAAGCAAGTTTTATTGAATTTAAGCAAAATATGTACAAAGAACAACATTATCATATCCTTATCATTTTATATTTGATAAAAATAAATAATAATATAGTATATGAAATTATTATTAATAAACAAAGTCAATTATATTTTTAAAAAGGTAATATAATGTGGGTAATTGGGACTTATCCAAGTTATAATAGGTAGTGTAATATTAAAAATACAGAGTTTAATTTACCGTACTCATAAGTCAGAAGAAAAAAGCCATATGACCATCTTGATAGATTCTTAACAAGTTTTTGGACAAAATTCAACATCTACTTTCAATTAAAAATATTTTGTGGGAAAGAAAGAAGATGTCTTTACCTTAATGTTATATGTTTAAATGTGTACGCATGTATGCATGAATTACATGCGTACACAGATACATTCACGCATTTAGACACACACACAGGAGGCTAACCACTAATATGAGGCTGACAACTAATATGATTTTTGTGGTGATATTTGGCATTGAACTCAGAGCATTCACATCGAACTCATTTCCCAGCTGGTATTCTTTTATTTTGAGACAGGATCTCACTGAAGCATTAAGATGTGCAGACTGGGCTTGAACTTGATCCTTTTGCCTCATTTTTCCACAGTGCTGGGATGGTTGGCATGTGCTATTGTGCCTGGTTAAACAACTCCAAATCCTGCTTATACAGGGAAGGTGAGAAGGGTTGGCATCATGAATAAGTGGAATTCTATATCCTGTTTCACACAGAAGAATTAATTTCAAAATGTAACGAGCTTTTCATGAAAATATTCTAGAACTATCATATAATCTCAATCAAATTGTCTTTTGTCTTTTTTATTTTGTGGAACTAGGGAAATGGACACAATATTTCATCTCTACAAATTTACATGGCATAATATAGGAAGACTGCAAAAAAAGAATGGTAACGAGAAAGAGTGTACTAAAAGTTTTCATGATAGAACCATAAGAATGAAATAATGAACTGAATAAAATGGCATCTTATTCTTGCATGGAAAGAACATTTGAAATCGCAGCATATGAAGTTACTACCTGTATTTTGGTCTATTTTTTGACCTAGTCCAATCCCATTGGCTTACTCCTTGTTAACAGTTTAAACAATTGAATTCCTGCTTTATTTCTTGTACAAAAATCAAGTTCTTCAGGTTCATGTACATGAATTGAGGAAAAATTAAATGGAATGCATAAATGTGTAGTCATGGATATATATTAATGATAGATTTTGGGTAAAATTACCGTGCAAAACTGTGCATGTACCATGATTGTATATGTACATGCAATTATATCTCTATATTTATATATGCATTTTTCCTCTTCTCTGGCATGTGAATGAAAAATTTCAAATATTTCCTGTTAGAAAAGCGACCAATCTTTGAGAGAAAAACACATTCAGCTGGGGTGAGTAGGACTGAATGGGAGACTCAACTCCCCTGTGCATATAGTATTACTACTTTTGAAAATGGCATCAGAAGGAAAAAAGTATTATAGAAATTCTTTTGACTATCTCTTTTTACTTCTGATCTTGTTCCTAATTAATAAAAATAATTTTTTAAATGTGTGTTAAAATATAGTTATATAAGAAATGATGTGGAAAATATATTCCTACTATATCATTAAGGGAAACTGGCACATTGTTTGCTATTGAAAAGTAACATTAAAGAGAACTTTTAATTCTTTTTACAATTTCAAGTGTGTGTCTGTTTGCCTTAACACCGGCAAAAAGAAAATGAGAATAAAAAGATCTCCAAGCCTATTTATCATAGGTTTTCATCTTTTGACAACATTTTTCAATTAATTCAGTAAAGGATAAATTTTTGAAGCTCTTTAGATATAAAAGAAAGAATAATTTAGGAAAAAATGAATTCAGCATGTTTCAATTTAGGGAATTAAAATTACTTTTATTGAATTTTAAACATTTTAAGAAAGATATCTTCGGTTTAGGCTCTGGCTTGCTGATTTGAAAATTATACCTGGGCCATATTTTGTACGAATGAACATTCATCTTTATTTGGTTACTTCTAAAATATCATATCAAAGACCTTCTCTATCCTAGATCATCTCAGAAGACATAATTCTAGCCACAATAGACAATTAATGTAAAGACCTGCTCAATTCCACCACATTTATAATAGAAAAAAGTTGAACCAACCTAAATGTACAAATTATGCAACCTAAATGTCCAATTTATTTTAAACAATCCATCTAAAGTAATATTTTTTTCCCTTGGGTATTTATATTAGCATGGGAAAAATAGCTCAGAGAACAGAAAAAAAAACAGTCTTAGTTTTGAATATAATTTAAGAAATAAGAATTTTACCTGTCAATAAGTTTAACTTGGTTAAATCAAGTTACTTTGATATTTGGAGAAAAAAAAAAACTTTTCTAAGCTGTATGAAACTCGCCTCCCCTTTTATTCCTTCCTCAGACGAAATAGACACATTTATCAAAAAAGTTTTAAATTTACAAATGGCCTAGAGACTTATTTCACCTAAACCAAAACTTCATAGCATTTTGTTCCTCTTAAAGTTGGCAGGTTACACGCCTCGCGGATGGGCTTGGCAAGAGGCCATGAGCCTCGCGCGTAGAGTGGTCACTGCCAGACAACTGTGGACAGCTGTGTAACCCTGTTGAAGTGGCCTCCCAAAGAAGCCCACTGGGGAAGGATGTGGCTGTCGCACCCCGGGAAAAGAAAGAGGAAGAGCGCGACAAAGGCGGAAATCAGCTGTTGGACCAAAGGAGAATTTAATCACCGAAGAAATGCCAACCATTACAGACAGTTGCTCTGCCGCGCACGGTCCTGAGCTGGCGCTGTGGCTGCTTCTCTTGGTCTAGCAATGGGCTCGGCTCTGGCTATTTTGGGAAGGAATTTCCACAGAGCTGGCGTATCTTCAGCCCCGGAGGTCTCCTCTGATTGACTGATCAACAGGTGTTGAGAAAGCCTGTGACAGAAATACCACAGACCCAGTGTGCTCATTTGACTTTTGTAGCTGTGACTGTAGTTTCTTTGGGTGGACTGTTTCTAAAGGAGCCTTTCTGCAGAATGAAAGATAAAGATTACCGATGAGATTTGTAGATAATCTCTACCGCATTGATACAGCATATTAAATTGGTATCAGCCTATATTCTTTATGATTTATAAATTTAATATTGCATTACAATTGTAAAGCTGAGATTTAAAATGAGTATGTTATAGAAATAACTTTTTGAAGAACTGTTGTCGGTGTTATAATCTTCAAGTGTCTCGACTCAATTTTATCTTGTAAGTGAATTATTGTAAAAGCCATAAGAACAACGATCACATGAGTACTAGGGAAAAAAAGGAAGAAAGTACATGTAAAGTATTAGCTTTTGATCACTTAAAATAGAATTTATTATATTTTTTTGCTAAATTTATTTCTTACTTATTTTTGAAGTGTTGAAAATAGAACCCCAGCCTTTGCACTTAGTTCAGCACTTTTTTGTACTTTTCAAAATTTTGAGATAGGGTCTTGCTAGTTTGCTACCTTCCCTGGGCTGCGCTTGAACTTGTGATTCTCATGTGTCAGCCTCCCAGAGTGTTTGGATTATAGATGTGTGCCATGGTGCCAGGTTTCCTTGAGTTTTCTTTAAAATATAGCCATAGTGAAAGAAAGTCATACGTTCAAATTATTCCAATTTTTAATAAAGATGAGAAAACTTGAATAAGACTGAAATACTCAACATATTTACCATGATTGTTGTGGTTTGGATCTGCAGTGTTCCTTAAATGCCTCATGTACCCATGGATACTGTGTGGTGTTGGGAGGTGGGGCCTGGCTGGAAGAGGCACCCTTCCTCCCCGTCTTGTCCCTGTTTCTTCGTGCTGCGAGGAGGACCCCTGCTTCAGGTGGTACTTCTCTGGCTCTGTCTCTACCTGCAGCCTCACCATGTGATTCCACCACTTTCCACCCACCTGTGAGTGGACCTTTTGAACTATGAGCCAAAATCAATCTTTTCTTCCTAATTTGTGCATTTCAGGTACTAAGCCACAGTGATGAAAAATTAACTAAGATAACAACACGCTTTCTTATCCTATTCAGATTAAAGGCCAAAGTCTTCCTTTTTGTCCTAGGGCTCACCCAGGATCAGCCTCCTTCCCTGACGTTTGTGTCTCCTCATCCTCCCACTCTGGCCTGGTCCACACAGTCTTCTTGACCATCCCTTGTGTCCTTGTGGCTTCTTCCAGCTTCTGGCTTTGCGGTCTCCCTGCAGGCATGGTCTCTCCAAGGAAACAGAATGACAGAACTTCCTGTGTCCTCTGCCACTCTGCATTCTCAGTGGGGTGTTCCCTGTTTAGCTTATCTAAATAATGCAAAAATAAAAATAAACCATTCGTTGTCCATTAGCATTTGTTCCCTCTTCTGTCTGTATTTTTTCTCTCACAGAGTATCTTTATTTGCTAGAATGTACTTTTGTATTCTTTAATGTCACCCATCATTGCTGTTATTGTTTATATTTTTGAGAAGAATGTGAGCTCTAAATGAAGATTCTTTTTCTTTCTTTCTTTCTTTCTTTCTTTCTTTCTTCCTTCCTTCCTTCCTTCCTTCTTTCCTTCCTTCTTTCCTTCCTTCCTTCCTTCCTTTAATGCTTTCTTTCTTCTTTCTTTTTTTGGGCAAAGAATAAAAATAAGTTTTATTAGTGAAAGAGGATGCTGCAAAAAAGTCTCAAAGGTGATCTCAAGCTTTCTTTTTCTTTTGAGGCAGGATCGCCTTCTTAGCCCAACCTGGTCTTGAATTCACTATATTGCAGGCTAGCTGGGGAATTGAACTCAGGGCCTTGCACTCACTAGGTAAGTGCTTTAATTGCTGTGCTATTCCTTCAGTCATGTTCACCCCCCCGCCCCCCACACACACACTTTTATGACAGTGTCTCACTCTGTAGTCCACGCTGGTCTTAAATTGACTTTAGTCCAGGCTGGGCTGAAAACAATCTTTCTGCCTCAGCCTCTGTGTGCTGGGTTACAGGTGTGCACCACTATGCCTAGATTATGTGATACTGGGGAATTGAACTCAGGGCCTTGTACTTGCTAGGCAAGTGCTTTAACTGCTGAGATAAGCCCTGAACCCAAGCAAGGAATTTTTGTATTTTGTTTACTCTTCCATCATCAGTGTGTAACCTGTCAGGAACACTTTTAAAATATACTTGATATGTTTAGTAGGTATATTAGAAATATCTAGAAAATATGGTTTGACATAACTGTTGCCTCCAGGACTTGAGACTTGTGTCTGCCTTGTAACTTAAGGAAATTAATATGTTGCCTAGTGTTCCATTTATCATTCTCGGCATTATCATATTACCGATAATAATTTCTGTATCCTATTCGTTTTAGGTGATTTTTTTGGGACAAAATTTAATTCATTCAATGCTTTAATAACTGTGTTATTTGTACTCCCATTTTACAGATGAAGAGCTGAGGCTGATTTATCTAATTTGTTGGAACTGATGCTAGAATATCTGAGTTAAAATACTGTCACCATTAAGCAGTTGCTTTTGGGACCTCTAGAGAGTGATGAAATACTAAACGGGAGATCAAATCAGAGAGCAACAAGGAAGTGGGGAAAGCGAGGCAAGCTTGGGAGTGACAGAATCAACTTTAAATGTTTGAGAAATGACCCTGGCAGAAGAGTAGACTATGACACAAAGGGGACAGGCTGGCGACAGAAGATAAGTAAGCTGTCATAATAAGCCACATGAAACAAAAAATGAATCTCATGCAAGTTTTGGGGAAAGGTGACACAAAAAAAAAGCAAACAGGCATGTTTTGAGCTGGACTCCACTGAGGGTTGGGGAAGTGAAGGAAAAATAACTCCTTCCAGACTTTGTCAGCAGCTGGGGATATATGACAGTGACCCACTCCTCATTAGCGATGTAAAAAGAAATGTAGATTTGGAGGAGATCAGTGTATCTGAGACCAAAGGAGAGGAGAGTTTCTTAAAAGAAGAGACTGGAATGAAATCTCAGATATTATTTGTGAATAAGTCAAGGATTTAGCCAAGGATTAAACACTCGCGTTTGTGTTTGACTGTGGAGGGATCATTGCTGGGGGTGTTTGGCAGGAGTGTCAGGGCAGAGTGGCCTAACGGTGGAATGGAATGAGTGTTTTTAAGGGTGTAAAGGGGAAGGCAAGAATGTGAACTCACTGAGATGCCCTGATTCAAAGAAAGTGAGTAAGTGGACAAGGACTTATTCTTTTAGTTGTTGAATTAAAGATAGTCATGACTTTATTGTTATAGCCAAATGAGTTGTAAATGACAGATTCCTATGACATCTGTAATAAATTACCACAGAACTAGGGTCTTAAAACCCACAAATGTGTCCTTGTGCAATTCTCAAATTCTGAAGACTAAAATCAAGCACTGCAGGACCACATCTGTGTTACTTTTGGGTTCAGTGGAGTCTGTTTCCTTGCCTCTTGTGGCTTTTAGGGACAATTGTGTCCACTGGATTGTGGCCTCTTCCTTCATCTGTATGCCAGCAACAGTGTAACTTCTCCCTCCTCTGACCTTCTGCTTCTTGTATGTGGACCCTTGAGATCGTTTTGGTCTGTAGAATAACTCAGATAATACTGAACTCCTCTGGGCACCACTGACTGAATAGTCACTGGATATACTACAGTACAAACTCAATTGCTGTTAGAGCCAGTAAAACACTAAGTGTAATATTGTCAAAATGGCCATACTTTCAAAATTGCTATACAGATTCAATGCAAAACCAAATTACCAACAACAGTATTCACAAAACTAGAAAAGCAACTCAAATATTTATATGAAACTAGAAAAGAACCAACATTTTTAAAACAATCCTAAACAACAGGGCAAGGCTGGAAGAATCACAATTCCAGACTTCAGAGTATACCACAAAGCCCCAGGATTAAAACTACATGGTACTGACACCAAAACTGACAGGAAGATCAATGAAACAAAATTGAGGATACAGAGACAAACACACCCAACCACCCTCAGCCATCTGGTTTTCTTTAAAGGGGGCACAGCCATTCATTAAATAAAAAACAGTATCTTCAAGAAGCCCATATCTTCCACAATATACTAAAATCAAATCAAAATGGACCAAAGAGCTGAATGTCAAAACAGAGACTCTGGATCTGCTGAAAATAGGACATTGGAAGACAGACATCCAGTAGAGGACTTCTTGAACAGAGCAGCAATTGCACAAGTGATGGCTGCAAGAATAAACAGGTGGGGATGGAGGAATAAAGCAGTGGTTAAAGCACTTGCATTGCAGGCTCAACACCCTGAGTTTGATTCCCCAGCATCACATAAAGCTGGGTGTGGTGTCTCATGCCTGTAATTCAGCACTGGGGTGGCTGAGGCAGGAGGATTGCTGTGAGTCTAAGGCCAGCATGGGTGACATAGAGAGCTCAGGATCAACCTGGGTTACAGAGCGAGATTCTGTCTCAAAAATAAAAAGAATAAACAAGTGGGACTACATCAAACTGAAAATTTTTGCACAGCAAAGGAACCCATCAACAAAGTGAAGAGATAGCTCAGAGAATGGGACAAAATTCTTGCCAGCAATGCCTCAGACAGAGGATCAATATCTAGAATATATTAAGAAATCAAAAAAGATGAAGCCACCCAAAATAAATGACCCCATTAAGAAAAACCTCTCGGAAGAAGAAAAACAAAAGACCAACAAACCCATGAAGAAGTATTCAACATGTCTGGCCTTCAGAGAGATGCAAATCAAAACCACATTGAGGTCTATCTCACTCCAGAGAGAATGGCTTACATTATACCTGCAATTTCTGGCAAGGCTGAGGGGGAAAAGGAACACTTCTATACTAGTTGTTGCATTGCAGTCTGGTGCAACCACTATGGAAAGCAGTTTGGAGATTCCATTTTACCCAGCTACTGCACTTCTGGGAATTTTCCTATAAAGAACTGAAGTGATTACATCATAAACGCACATATGCATCTATGTTGATGGCAGGGTAGTTCATAATATCTAAGTATTGAAAAAAAACCACGTGCGATAAAGCAGAAGTGGCTTCTATACACATGAAAAGCCATAAAGAAAGAGAATCAGCTTCAGCCAACAATGCTCAGCAGAACAGACCACACACGGAAGTATCCACTGGGCCTCTCACGTGAGGATCGCCATAGATACACACACACACACACACACACACACACAAAGATCTGAATAAAAGGGAGCGGGTAGAAGAGAAGGGACAAACTGCAGGGAAAGGGATGAGATGCTGAGAGTCGGAGCGGCAAGGGGAAAAAAGGAAAGAGAGAGGGAAACATGGTCAACAGTGAGAAATACAGGGACACGTTCCCCAAGTTGCATGCACTTAACATGTTGTTGAATCTGTGGTTCACTCATATTCAAATTAGAAGATACAATTGCTTCAGAGTGAGAAGAAGCTGCGACGCAAGAGGAACTTCTTCCTTTTTGCTATTTTCTGATACCTGCCTGGCATTTTTCTGCTGTTCATCACCGTTTTCTGTTTTCCCTTCAAAACTCGAAGTGCAGAGCTTACATCGGTATGCCTCAAAGTGGTTTATGGTATGTCTGCTTGATGGTCCCACTGTTTTTGTTCTTCTAATGCCATCAGAATGTTCAGTGTATTTCAGTGTAGCTGCAGGGTTGTTTCTTGTGATGTTCATGCAATTTTGCAGTGAGTACTACATGTGGCTTATGAAACAAATGCTTCGTAAGTGTTTTACGGAAAAAATACTGAGTATGTCAGAAACCAATCCCAAACCCAGCTCCTACAAATTCTTCCACAACCATCCTATAGATAATAGTTATTTCTTTGACCTGGAACTTACACAATTTCCTTAATTCTCTTCAGTACGCAGGTGGTCATGTTTGTGTTTTTATCGCTGAAACTTGGGCTTCTGTCAAGATAGTTTTTTTGCTAATCTCCATTGTCCATCCTGCTGTTCCATCTGGGACCCAAGGAGACATCTTGGAGAGCGCCAGCTTTCTCCTCCCTCCCCACGATGACTCCGCTAGCATGCCATGCCAAATGACCTTCAGAATGTCCCTCTGATAAATCAGGTCTACATATCCACAGCATTAGCTTCAATCACCACAACGCTATCCAGAACCAACTCTACAGCTCCTTCTATGTACCTCCCCTTCCTGTCGGTACTAAAGCTGGGGTAAAGAACACTTTCCAAAAACGACTGTCAGTCATCGCAAAGCCCCTCAGTAGAGCGCACACTCCGTGCAAGCTTTGCTGGGACAACTGTGCTCAATTTCTTTGCTTGTGTGTTTCAGTGATTGAAACTGCTGTGTCACAGAGTAAATATTTTCGTTTTCTTTTTAAAGAGCTGCTATCTTCCTCCCATCAACAATGAGGGAGTTCTTTCTGGTGCTGTTTGACGTACTTACAAACATTTCTATTTGATCTGATTAGACCTTCTTGTGTGTGTGTGTGTGTGTGTGTGTAATGATTTTAATTGCTTTTACCCAACAGCTAGTGACTTCCCACATTTTTTCACACAGTTGCCCAGTCCACCTACACAACTTCACTTGTGAAGCATCTTTTGATAATTTTAAATTGGATTTTTAAACATTTTCATATAATTATCTATAGAGAAGTAACTGAGGATTCTAACTTAAATTCTTTGGTTTGTTTATTCTTTTTTTCCAGACACTTATCTTTTCTTACACAGTAGCTACTTAGAACCTACATTTGTCTTCTGCTTCTCTGCCACTCTGTGAACCCTCTGTTCACGTCAGCATTTTCTCATGAACATGGAGTCTGAACCAAAGAGAGATATTTTTCACTAACTCAAAAACCTTGATGTGACTTTTTTCCAAGTGGATTTTATTAGAGGTGCCAGATAGTGAGTGTGCAATGATCTATTAATATTTATTGATTTTTCTTCTCTATTTCGACCCTCTTCCTAGGACAAGATTACTTAGACTCAAGCTGTATTTCAAAGCTGTAGTGGCATAAGCCAATTACTCTTTTTTGCTCTTTTTTGCAGTATGCTATCTTCAAATCTGTGACACTAATTATCCCAAGATATGATTATGATCCTCTCTCTTTTCTACTCGGAATCCTCCAAAGTTTTTCTAGAGGAAACAAGCAAGTTCTACATTTACTGGCTTGTCATTCAAGGTATACCACAACCTAGGGCAGCTCTCCCATCAATCCAAAATTTGCATGTATGTGTCTGCAGTGGTCAATGTTAGATGCCAAGCTCCAGGTTTTATACATACTTTCTACATTTCTGTGGAACTGTATTCATACTCATTTCTACAATCTCACCATTTGGAGATAGTCTGATTTTCTGATAATACATAACTTATTATCTGTGACATCAACTTCGGTCAGCCAGTTGTCAATTTTTTTGTTTGTATGTTCTTTTTTTCTTACTAGATTGCAAATTCTTTGACAAAAGGTTTTGTACTTTTTTGCCTAGATTATTTTACAGCTAGATGTCATGTATATCAAAGTGGCTTGGTAAGTATTCGTGGACAGGTAATTGCCAGATTATGTTGGATATTTAACTACAAAGCAAGAACTTGCTAAGCATTTGTTTGCATGCTTCATTGGAACTTCAAAACAGCTTTATAATAATTAAATGTCACATCACTTTTATAATAAGTGTCCCCTGCTGAGGGAAGATAAAGGTAGGAAGAACATGTAAATAACCTAAAGGATCCTGCTCCACCATTGGTAAGCTGGGACACAAGTTTTAATAGGATGACCCCAGAACTTAATGCTCTTAACCACAGTATTGTACTGAACAATTCATAGCTAGACTCCAAGGCTGGAGGATTGGATAGGAATGACGTCATAGACTCTGAGTTGAGATGGTTGAGAACATGTAAAGTCCAACTGCAATAATTCTGATTTATAGCAGTTTTTTAATAGAGTTTATTATATAGCTTTTTATTAGTTTCATAAAAAGTCATAGAAAATGTTACAAAAGTCATTCCTGTCTTTCATGCCTCTCGCTGTCACTTAGTCTACACAAAAAAAACATCGGTCTATGAAAGGGCACATTGTTTTATAAGCCTTCTAACAATATGGCGACTTTTTCGGTATAGAATGCATAGGACGTTTCTAGTAGCATAGTGTTACGTGATTTTCTAGGCTTGCTGCAGTTAGGGCGTTTCTGCTTAATTGCTCTGCCTAAGTTGTCTTCAAGCTGTTGTGAGTACAGTGGCTTGGAATGCTCGCTGAGGTCATCAGTTTGGGTCATGTGTCTTCCTCTGTCCTCAGGAGCTATTAATGGAGTAACTGGAAAGCAACAGAACCACCACGGTGCGTTCTGACCCTGGATGACTCCTGCACTGTGATGCCGCTGAGTGACTCTACTTAACTTTTACCCTTTTACCTTTTATGTTTTTATGACTGGAGGTAGATAAGGACATGCTTCTTAAAATGTTTAGACACGGTGGTTAAATTTATGAGCTGCACCTTTGCAGAAAACCTCTCTGTGCTCTTAAGGTAGCAATAACAAGTTGATTTATCCAAATAAGCAAATTATTCCTGCTCTAGGAAAGCCATAAATTAAGTGGAATTGCCAAATTTTCAGTAAAGAACATGTAGTCACCGGCAGGGGGAGCAGAATAGGCTAGAACAACACAGAAAAATAAAAGAGCATCTTCTGATGTCGACCCTCTGCTCTGGAATTGTTATAGAAATGTTTCACACACACACACACACACACACACACACACACACACACACACACACACACACAATGAACGAAACAAGGCCAGCGTCGTGGCTCTAACCCCGCTGTGGCGAGGAATCACCTTCGACACGTATGTGGCTGGTTCCTGGCCAAAGGCAAGAATTGCGTAGCCTTTGCTCCAGATTTTGCTGTAGAAAGGAACAGCTGCTCAGTGTTGGGAGAGGCTGTCAGCACCAGGCAGTCCTAGAAAGGCCCAGAGTCTGTCCCTTTCCACCCAGTTCAGAAAAAAATGTTTGTCCTTACTTCAGATTTCTAACTCACCATTTTATTTTTCATTTCACAAAAAGTGCATTATTGTATAATTTGATTATATACACCAATGAAAAAGTTGTACAAATGAACAAACGAATGATATTACCTCTTTTGCGTCCTCTTTCAATACTATCTTTGTCAGACTAGAGTAAGATATATCAACTAATTACATGTTCACAGAGGAGAAAATTGAATTTAATATGGTCTTTTAGCACAGAATTCATAATTGAGTGAAGCGGAACACCCATATATTGATAATCAGTCTTCTAATGTTGGTCCTCTACTCTATCACATACAAATTGTTTCAGAAAGAAGTGAATTTACATGTATCCTTTACATGTAAGATACCAGAAACAGCCAACCAGTTTAATAGCATGTTCTATATGTTAAACCATTTAGTTTTCACAAAAACCCATGTTATAAAGTTTATTATTCTGATTTTAGACTTGAGAAAATGGTGAGATTTGTAAAAGAGCAGGATACATTTTGGAAGTTATAACACTGTTATTCCGGTTAGAAAAATAGAAGCATAACATTAATGTGAACCAGATAATTCTTAGAAAATTCATAATGACTTAAGTATGGAATAACGCCATTTACAGACAAAGAGGCGGTTCCTTGCAAGAGAAAAGTTGCATAATACTGAAATCTTCACCTTCCAAGATGATTGTGTGTGTGTGTGTGTGTGTGTGTGTGTGTGTGTGTGTGTAGTCCTGGGGATTGAGCCCAGGGCGTTCACACAGAGGTACATATCCTATTTTTTAGTTTTGAGACAGGATCTTGCTAAGTCATGATGCTTCATTTTTTTTTCTTGAAATCAGGTCTCATTCTGTAATCCAGGTTAATCCTGATCTCACTATATAGCTCAGCCTTGCCTTGAACTCAAGACAACTCTCCTGCCTCTCCGTCCCAAATGCTGGAATTACAGGCATCCACCACCCCCAGTGTACATGGTGCTAGGGAATGGAATCTAGAGCCTTGTACTCACTAAGCAAGTGCTCTAGCCACTGAACAACACCCACAGCTCCATGATAATATTATTTTCTACTATACTATTCAAATATAATTTTTGTTATCTGACTAGCTTCATGAATTCAATCTGAAAGTGTCGAATGATCATTCTTATTTTTGTGTGCTATAGGATGATATAAAAGAAAATCTCACTTTATTTAACTTTTTCAAAGCCCATTATTATCTTGAAAGACAAGCATCATAAATATTGCCTTCCCCATTTTACAGATGAGAAAAGCCTACCCCAATGGCGATAGTAACTAGAGCCGTCCTTGGAACTGAACTTAAAGAAAATTGCTTTAAACTCAAGCTGATTAGCCAACCTTCCTTAATCTATATTCTGGAAGATACATATGCTACTCATAAGGGATGTGTTCAGTGTCTGGCTCCTGTGTAGAGCGTTGCTGAAGGTCACACACTTTGGGCTGGTCCTCAGGTTACACGGCAGCTCTTTCTTCTTTTGGCTGTATGGCTTCAGGAAGGTTATGTAGCTCCTTTCAGCCTTGCTTGCAGAGTAGAGGTGATAATAAATTAATCATCTTTGGGCATGAATTAAACAAAATTATATACAGCATTTAGTGCATTGATAGAAAATAGGATTGACTAGGTTTAAAGGTTAGATCATTTTACACTGGACCCTTTCCAGAGATTATCAGAGGGATAAAGGAAGGAAGAAAATTTGTTTCTAGGTGACCTAAGTTTGCTTGTTTGCTCTAAAGTTGTCAGATGAACTGTTTAGGATTGTCATGTGAGATGCTATTTATGAGAGGGAAAGTGTAGGTTTTGCACATTAATTTGTATAATCAAGACCAGGGAGGTGAATTGGTCTTTGCAGACCACTGTCTGACAGCCCAGATAGCTCATCTGACCTGATACTATAGTAATTTAGTTCTCCAAATTGTTACACCATTTTCATATGTGTCAGCTGGGTCCTTAGGGCCCTTGAGCCTTGTTAAACATAACCTGCGGCACCCTCTCAGGCCACGTTGGGAAGGCTTCCATGATGTAGTATTGCAGTGAGTTAACAGAGAATGGCTTCTGGAATGAACACCAGGTCAACTTTATGTTTGGGATAGAATGTCACTACTGTGATTATTTTTTCTTTTTCCTCATGTCTAATTCCTTCTGATAATTCCATAGATAAAAATGTTTCTTGTCTCCCTGCCTTCCTTTCCATTCTCACTTGCTAACTCTGCCTTGGTTCATGCTCTTGACGTTTCTCACCAGGGACTCTTTGGTGGACTCGCCATTGATTTCCTTACCCAGGCTTCTCTCCTGCAATGTCATCGGCACGCAGCTGCTGATAGAATCTTTCTGACATGGAGTGTGTCGTTATCCAGGCCTCTGACTTCCCAGCCTTCATCTTCGTGAGAACTAAATTTCTGTCATTTATAAGCTACCCAGTCTATGGCCATCCGCTGTAAGAGCTTGAGCAGACTATGGCAAATATTGATGAAGGTTTCAATCGCTGAAGCCAAAGACGTCCTGGGTGACATAGGTTTCTCTTCTGTCATTCTTCTTTTCGGTACAAGAAACAACTTTCCAACTTGAATGTGTAGTGAACAATATGGGCTTATATAGGAAGGACATTGAGTTATTAGTAAGTTTCCCCCTATGGTCCAGCTCAGAAATGTCTAAAGCTTTAAAGTGCCTTTCTGTGGCTGGGTTCCCCTCCACATGAGCAGGAGGCGGTGTGGTCAGAGATGTGCCCAGCCCTTGGAGACTGTGTCAAATTCTCTCTGGCTTTTTCATAGTGTCTGGCTAGCGTTCGAGAGAGCTCGATTTGTTCCTCTGAGAAGACTAGACTTTTGTTATAGCAAGAAATAGATATCATGCAGAAATTTAGAAAAGACAGGCTGGAGGAATGGCTCAGTGGTTAAAGCACTTGTCTAGCAAGTCCTAGTGCCGGAGTTCAATTCCCCAGCACCACATAAACTGGGTATGGTGACACACGCCTATAATCCCTGCACTTGGGAGGCTGAGGCAGGAGGATTGTTATGAGTTCAAGGCTAGCCTGTCCTCCATAGTGAGTTCAGGACCAGCCAGGGCTACAGTGAGTGAGAGCCTGTCTCAAAAAAAAAAAAAAAAAAAGAAAGGACATGAAGAATTTTGCTGTTGAAGGACTGTCACTTCTAGAGCCAACAGATACATAGCATATAAGGAAACAGACAGGACGAGACGTAGCATCTACAGAAGAGCCCATGTCTGGATAAAGCGACGAAGGATAACAATGTAAAAGAAGACCACAAGAAAGGCTGGAAAATTGGAAGGAAAATTAATGTAGGAAGTTAAATGTATTATTTCCTATTTTTCTGAAATTGGATTTGAGTTGGTCTTGGGTACCAGAAAAATATGTCTTCTAAGCTGCTTCTTAGAAATACAAATAATATATTAGTTGATTGGCTAAATACATTTCTGTCTTTATCTACAATTGCAGTAATTTGGTGAGCAATCCCTGATTTTATCATTACGGATAATTTAGCTGAACAGCTTTTCTTCAATTTCATGGGCTATTTTCTCAAACTCTTAATCACAACTAGATAAGATTACATTATGGAAAGGAGTATTTATTATGTGATAAGAATTTAATTTCTCAGAAAAATGATTTACTTGACTTTTTAACCATTTTATAGTGCAAGAAATTGACCTTTTAGAAATAACTTAAATAAATTCATATTCATCATACTAGTAGGCAATTAACAATTTTAGGAAATGTCAGAAATGATATGAGTCTAAAATTACAGCCTATCAAGTTCATATACTGAATTTAAGAATATTTCACATATAACTTGCAGCAATTGAAGTGAAGCCAAAAACTATATGATAGCTTTCTTTAGTAATTTTTGACTTTTTAAAATAGAGATGTATAACCTTCATGCATTCATGTAATCTAAAATACCTTAACTTAGTTCCTTAGTTGATTTATTACGTTTAGCATGTGACTAAAAAACCATTTGAAAGCACAGTCTGCAATTTCAAATGTTATTTAAAACACACTGCAAGGCTGAGGTGCTGGCTCAGTGGTTAGAATGCTTGCCTAGCATGGACAAGACTATGAATTCGATCCCCTAGCACCAGCATACACAAAAATTATGTGGTTGTGGTGATATATGCCTGTAATCTCAGCACTTGGGAGGTTGAGGCAGGAGAGTTGCCATGAGTTCAAGGCCAGCCTGGGCTACATAGAGAACTCAGGACTACCCTGGACTACAGAGTGAGACCCTTTCTCAAAACCAAGCCAAACAAAATAATAATAGCATGTCAGCATTTAGCCAGCAACATTAAGTGTGGCTGAATGCCTACATATTTGCATTCTTATATTTTATGAAACATAACACATGTACAAACTTAACAAAGGCAGGCAACATGTCTACATTTATTAATTCAAAAACATGATTGAATTTTATACCAGGAGAACATACCTTTGATTTAAGTTCAACTCTGTCAAACATTTATAGAGGTAATCTATTCTTATGAATAACTATATAGGAGAAAATTTAAGCCATGAATTGAAGATCGAAAGAACCAATGTAGTATGTTCTTGGTTATGGAAGGAATGTAGTTCTCTGACAACACTTGTGGACAGATGGTAGTATTTTTAGTACATTTCTTCTCCAAATAAAAGCAAATTTAAAATGCCTTCTAAACAGCACTATAACTTTAAAAAAATTCATTTTTTTCATAAAGTCATTCAAAACTTTTTTTAAGGTTCCGGAAATGTAAGGAATTTAAAATGGGCATTTCTTCTTTTCTGGGCAAGTGGGCTTGGCTCTTCCTTCCCATTAAAGACTTGTCATTG
This sequence comes from Ctenodactylus gundi, assembly GCA_004027205.1. Classification (NCBI taxonomy): domain Eukaryota; kingdom Metazoa; phylum Chordata; class Mammalia; order Rodentia; family Ctenodactylidae; genus Ctenodactylus; species Ctenodactylus gundi. The sequence continues at coordinate 116,866 of PVKB01000058.1, read as the reverse complement.
GTACCTTTAAGATAACTGTGGCCTCGGACTTTTATCTGGCCTCTTACACCACTTGGCTATGTTTGGTAACGGAACTCGTGTCTCAACAGAGTGCTACAATCTGGAATTCTAACAGTAGGCTGGGAAGTACCTCCAGGTCTACAGATTTGAGTTCTTAAAAATGGAAACCTCTTAATACAGAAGGAACTATATTTAAAGATCCAATAAACAAAAGATTCAAATACGTTCCTTTATACCCTTAATTTGGTAACTAGTAATCACCACCTGCACTTTGAGTTAAAAGGTAATTAATCACCAATTTGTGTTTCAAAAGAGAAAAAGATGACACTTAGAAGGATGATATTTTTCTATTGTCTTTGTCACATGTATTTAAAACAAAGAAAGCAGAAGAGGTCAAAACTGAACCATCTGGGAAAGGAGATGCTGATGGTGTGCAGATAATTTAGGCCAGAGTCCTGTGAGACACAAGAATTGGAGGTTCTAGGAGCTTCCTTGCAAATACTTCTAATTGGAAAAATATGAACACATAGAGGGGGTACCATAGAGACATCACACCGGGTTGAAAGACTCCTTAGAAATCTATTACATCCTACTCTCTCATTTCTTCTTTATTTTTTCCCCCAGAACAACTAAACCAAAATCCTTCAGACCCAAGGACACAAAAACTAGAAATATAATTCACCAGAAATCTCCAAGAACAGGAAAGAAGCCAACAATACCTGTGGTTGTATTTCTTTAAACAAGATCCAATGCAAATATATAAAAAAATTACCACTTTTAATCTTGGTGGTGTTGTGAATGGAAAAGAATGGAGTATTGAGATTAATTAAGCAATGAAAAATACCATTTATACAAAATATTACCAATCTTCAAATAAAATAAAGGTTATTTTAATAGAACTATAAATACATAGATCTTCATCATCTCAAAACTTTAAATATTTTATCTTTGAATAGTCCAGTTTTCAGAATCTTGCTGGAATGTGATTCAACCCCTCCACCTCCAGAGTACACTGTACCCAGGGAGTAGTTGTGCTAAATCCCTGATTAACTTTGCAGTTTCTTCTCAAAGTGTGTACTAAAAATGTTCTTTCCTTTTGAAATTTTTACATGAAAATGATGCTTACATTTTTCTTGTTGTGGGCTTATCAAATTAATGAAATTGCTCATCTTAGAATATAAACAAAAAAAATACAGGTTCCTCTTTTTTCTCTCAGGAAGCCTTGCTAAGTCTTGCTGTGTTTTGAGTTCTTATATTCTAAGGTGGAATTCATACCTTTTGTATTTCTGAAACAGAATAAAATTGATCAAATGCTGATGTAAAAGTCCTCAAGGAGGTATAGACAATCCTTGGACGTCTGCAGGAGGGTGGGGATTGGAGATTCTAGGGGAATGTGATGGTTTCAGCTTGATGGAGAATTGGATTCTCAGAGCCTCATTGGCTAGAGGGTTTCTGTGATGGTTCAGAATGTTCATGCAGGGGAGAATGGGTGTCACACACAGGGAGGTCTGGCCACAGACCTCTAGGAACTCCAAGGTTAAGCCTCATGACCTTGAAGGTTGCAGTGAAAAGGAGTGCTTGTGATTTGTAACAGCCTATGGGAGTCAGAACAGTGAATCTCTATGGTGATTAAGTGGCAGACTGACTGGATAAGGCCTCTTCTACATTTCCCTAGATCTCTAAATACTGGTATGCTAAGGGAGGCCAAATTTTGTATTAAGAGAAAATGGAAAAAGAGAAAGCTTTTGCTTCTAAGAGGGATCTTAAAACTGGATGTTATTTTTATTAAAAACCATAAAGCAGCATGATAATTCTTCATCCTAAAAATAGTAGAGAAAAACATCTCTGTGATAAAAGTATTGAATAAACAATTATTTCCCATTTTTATTAGTATATGTGATATATAATGTTTGTATTAAGCTTGAGATTTCTGTGTACATATATATCACAACATTATTACAATCTCTTCCCCTCCCTCCTTTTGACCCTCCCAACCCTTCCTCCTTCCAGCCCCCTCCCACCTGCATTCCCAGCATTAACCTATTTTATTTTATAAACTTCCTGTATTCTGGGTTTCTTATAATAGAGAAAACAAGTGTGGTATTTAAAATTCTGATTCTGACTCACTTCATTTAGCACGATGATCTCAAGTAGCATTCATTTACCTACAAATCCGTTGGATCGATCTGTCGGTATGGAAGAGTAATGTTCCATGGTGTACACGTACCCCACTATTATTGTACCCATTAGTCTGTTCATGGATATTGTGGCGTCTTCCTTAATTTAGTTATTGTGAGTTGTGCTGCTATAAACATTAGTGTACACGTATCTGTTTCTGTTGCTTTTAACTCTTGTAGAAAGATGCCTTAAATAGGTCTCAGTGGACCAAATGGGACATTTATTTTCAGCTTTGTGAGGAATCTCCAAACTTTTTCATGTATTTGTTATTCATTTATACTTCTTGATCTGAAAACTATCTAGTCATTTCAGTAACCCATTTTTAATTGAGTCTTTGAATGAAGGTTTTATTTTTGTTCAGTTTCTTATATATTTTAATTATTAGCTTCCTGTAGGTGAGGGTGGTAAAAATTTTTATCATTTTGTGATGTAATTCCGCTTGTTGATTCTGGAGGCTAATTATTTTCCATCAGATATCCTACTTAGAAAGTCCTTGCCCATGCCTACATCTCTAAGAGTTTTACCTACTTTGTCCTACAGAACGTTCAGTGTGTCCGTTTTGATATCTAGGTCTTTGATCCATTTTGATTTGATTTTGATACATGGCAATAGGTGAATGCCCAGATTCATTCTTTTGCATGTGGATAATTAATTGTCCCAGCACCATTTATTAAAGAGGCTATTTTTTACGCAGTGGATAAAGGCCTCTTTATCATAGCTCAGGTAGGTGAGGGGACTAGAGGTTGTTCCCGAATCCTCAGTACTGTTCCATTGGTCAACATATCTGTTACTGTGCCAATACCAATAGTTTGCGTTACTGGAATCGTGATGGCACTCTCTTTTGTCTTGTTCATCACGATTGCTCTGGATGTTCTGCTTCTCTTTTGGTTCCATGTGAATTTAGAGACTGATTTTTCAAGTTCTGTGAAAAATCTGTTGGTATTTTGATAGGAATTGCATTGAATCTGTATATCAGTTTTGGTAGCATAGCCATTTTGACAGTATTATTCTGCCTTTCCAGGAACAAGAGGTATCTTTCTATTTTCCAAAGTCTTCTTCAATTTCCTTTTTTTTCCATCTTAATATGGTTTTGGTAGAGGTCATTCACTTCCTGAGTTAGTTTTACTCCTAGGTATTTAACTTGTTGAGGAGCTACTGCGAACAGAATTATTCTTCTCAGCTCTTTCTCAGTGAGTTCGTTGCTAGTATAGAGGAATGTTGTGGATTTTTTTGCATTAATTTTGTAATCTGCAATTTGGCTGAGTTTGTTAATTCGTTCCAAGAGTTTTGTGATGGCATTTTTGGGGTGTTCTATGTATAGAATTTTGACATCTGCAAATAATAATAGTTTGACTCGTTCCTTTTTGATAATTGATCCTTTTATTTTGTTCTCTTACCTGATTGCTCTGGCTAGGATTTCAAGAACTGTGTTGAATAGGAGTGGTGCAAGTGGACAGCCTTTTTGTGTTCCTGATTTAAGGGGAAATGCTTTCAATTTCTCCACACTTACTATGTGACATTTGCAGTAAAGTTGGCATATGTGGCATTTATCAATTTGAAGTAAAGTCCCCCTAAACCTATTTTCCTCAGAATTCTTAAAAATCATGAATAGATATTGGATTTTGTGAAAGATCTTTTCTGCATCAATTGAAATACTCATATAATTTTTGCGCTTGTTTGTATTAATGTGGTGTATTACACTAGATGATTTACATATGTGAAACCTTCCTTGCATCTCAGGAATGAAGCCAACTTTATCATGGTGTATAATATTCTTAGTAATTCCTTGGATTCTATTTGCCAGTATCTTATTGAGAATTTTTGCATCTATATTCTCTAAAAAGATTGGTCTATAGCTTTCTTTTCTGGTCAAGTCTTTATCCAGTTTTGATATAAGGGTAACACTATCTTCTGAAAACAAGGTAGCAATGTTCCTTCTCTTAATTTCATTAAGTAGTTTGAGAAGCATTGATATTAGCTATTCTGTAAATTACTGGTAATACTCTCCCGTGAATCTAATACTGGACTTTTATTAGTGGGTAGAGACTTTATTATTGCCTCACTTTCAATGTTTGTTATGGGTCTATTCATGCTTTTTATTTCTTCTTGGTTTAGTTTCAGAATTTTGCATGTGTGTAGAAATTTATCCATTTTTTTCCAAGTTCTCCAATTCTTGGGGTATAAATTTTCAAAAATAATTTCCTATAATTCTCTGAATTTCAACAGTGTCTGTTGTGATTTTACTCTTTTCATTTCTAATTGCACTGATCATGTTTTTGCTTTCATTTTTTTTTTTTTGGTTACTTTAGTTACAGGTTTTCAAACTTGTTTATTTTTTGAAGAACCAATTCTTTAATTTATTGTTGTATTTTCTGTTTCAATTTCATGAATTTCTGCTGTCATATTTATGATTTCTTTTTTCTACTACTTTTTGATTTAGATTGTTCTAAATTCTGTAGAGTCTTGAAGTGCATTATCAAATGGTTTATTTGGGATTGCTCTGCTATTTTAGATGTGTTTCATTTATAACTATGAATTTTCGTCCTTGGACTGCTTTCATTGTGCCCCACAAGTTCTGTTATGATGTGCTTACTTTGTATAATTTTCAAATAAACTTATAAAATATTCTGCTTTTTGGAAGCTCTCGCCATCTGAGCTCACCATCTTGTGTGTTGTTTGGTTCAAGCAAGACTTTGTGCCCATTTGGGCTCTCAGTTCTCATCTTACCCAAGGCCTCCTATTATGCTGATGAACATCACCATTCATATATTTATCTATTTATTCTACACTAAGCCTTATTGATTCATATTTATTCTCTGATCTGCTTATATCTATTGATATTTACCTCTTTTCGTATTCAAGCTGTAGGATCCACAGCCAATCTTGGGTGTGCTCTGCTTTCAAGTAGAGTAGTGAATCAAAAACAAGGGTTATCATCATATTTCAAATTGAAGTTCATTTATATAACATGCTAAAGGCTCTTAGTTTAATTCCCCCCAAAAGTATTTATCACCTACCTGCTGGATTAAAAAAAAAATCCACAACAGGATGGGTTAAAAGAATAAACATAAACTTAGTATGGTTTTTTTTTTTATCTAGAGCATTAGAAACAGTCTTTGTTGATTTTAAAACAAACAAGAAGTGCTCTATTCTTGGCCAGCTCTTGTCCATATATTTGAAAATATTTAGATCCATTTATGGGTACACTAATTTTTGTACACTTTGAATTTCATACTTAACAACAATAGCTGAATTGCCAAAATACCCATTAACAGGCAAGTGGATACAAAAGTTGTGGTATATGTACACAATGGAGTACTATTCTTCCATAAAAAGGGATAAATTTGAGGCTTTAGTACATAAATAGATGCAACTTGGTACCATCATGAAGTGAGTCCAACTCAAAAGGCTAAAAATTGCATTGCTTCTCCAAAATAAAACACCCAGAATATAGGCATTTTATAGACCAAAATGTGTGTGATAGTGGGAATCAGGAGGAATGAGGAAGGAAGCAGGAGGGTCAAAAGGGGGAGCGGTTGTAATGTCGATGCGATATATATGTGCGCAAAATACCCAAGTTCAGTGTAACCATTGTGTACTGCATCCACATACCAATGAAATAGTGAAAATATGTATATCCTGCATCATGGTTTGGATATGGAGTGTCCCCTCAAGGCCTCATATACCTATGGATACTATCTAGTGTTGGGAGGTGGGGCCTGGGTGGAAGGGGTGGATACTTGGGGCTTGACCTGGTAGGGCATGTGCTGGTTCCACTCTTTCTCCCACATTGGTCTCAGTTCTGCCACGCTGCTGTGAGGATATCTGTCTCCTGGATCACCGGCCCCAGCTCTAGATTAGCTGCAGCCCCACCATGTGATTCCACCATTTTCCAACAGCCCACCCATGAACGGACTAAAACTTCCTGAAACTGTAAGCTACGATATATCTTTCCTTCCTAAGTTATGGATGTTGGGTATTGAGTCACAGTGTTGAAAAGTAACTAAGGCATTCTCTTTAATATATTTCATTTACTTACATTCTTCGGCTTTGTTTTACTTTATTCTGAAGAAAAGTGAAAGCATCTTCACCTCAACGTGATTCATAATAGCAAGAAAAGAAAAAAGAGAAATCCTTGAAAGCAACATAGATTTCCAATTAATAAGACAATTAAGTAAACTTTTTAAATTTAAAAATGGTTACAGAAAGTGATGTTTATAATAGTTGAGAAAAAACTATCAATTGCCAATAGAAATTAGAAAATACCTTATATATGCAAAAGAAATGCATTGCTTAAAATGAAAATACCTTTTTATGGCTGACCATAAAAATCACTTAAACAATGTGATTTCCTATTTCACTTGATATTTCTCCACTAGTACGGGAGAAATAAATCTACCAAGATAATTGGACTTTAAAAATAGCTTTGATGTTTATTTGACCTAAGTCAAAATTAACAGTATCTTCTTTCTCTTAAATTTGCCTTTTACATGCCTCCTGGGTGCACTTAACAAGGGACTAGCATGCTTCTGGCGGCAGTGGCTGCTCAGGCAACTGTGGACAGCTGGGTAACTGTTTCGAAGCTGCTACCCAAAGAGGCCTCTGCGGAAGGATGTGACTGTCACGCCCTGAGAAAACAGAAAGAATGATCGTGACAAAGGAGGAAATCAGCTGTTCGACCAAAGAAGGACTGAACCTCTAGGAGGTGACAGCCAGTGATGGCAACTGCCGGCCACACAGCACTGGATCTGCCTTCCATCCACTTTTGCTGGCCCCTGATTTGCACAGCTCTTGCTATTTTGGGAAGGAATTTTCCCAGAACGGGCCAGTCTTATCTCACCATGTTTCCTCTCCTTGACTGGTCAACAGGTGTTAAAAGAAAAAAAAATGAGTGGCTGAAATATCACAGACCCAGCACACTCGTTTTAATTTTACACCTGGCTCTGTGGTTTTGTTTGAACATATTTACTCTTAAATGAGAAGACCCTTCATTTCTGCAGAATGAAGTGGCAAATGACACATGGTTCACAACGGAGTTTTCATTTAGCTACACCTATGAGTGCATTAAGGCCAAGGATTAAGCTCTTTGGAAGGAAAGGTATTGTTAATATAATTTTAAGCAAACATGTAAGCTTAAAAAAAGAGAGCTAGGGAATTAGCTGTGTTTAGCTTCCTACAAGCTCATATGCCAGGTGAGCTCTTAAAACAACCATTCCCGCACAATCAGAGAAAAACTGAAGAGCAAAACAGTGGGACGTGAAATTGTAAACTTTTCACTTACTTTATAAACCTTTGATGAAAGAGAGGTGATCCTTACTGCGTCTCTACTTACAGTCCACCTTGGCATGCCCTTTGGCATGTCCTTGAAAATAGTGAGCGACTTCTCACAATGAATTAGCATAACCTTAATGGTGACCTGATTAAATTAATGGAAAGTGTTTGCTGAACTTAGGGCTGCTACACCTTTGACATAGTTGTTAGTCCCCTCAGCACCCACAGTGGGGAACTCAAGTCCCATGTCTGTGTCCCTCAGTCCTTTGGGTTCTGGAAGCAGCCTATTTTGCATTTACAAGGCTTAGTGATTCTGTCACTTGTAAATCAGCTCACATTAGTTATGTGGGGATTTCTCCATCAACATGCTATGGAATCTCTCCAGATTGAAACCACAGACAACCCCGTTAGTGCCCTCTGACACTTGTTTTCCCAACCACCCCTCATGCTTTGTGAGGTCTCTAACGCCTGCCCATGGACTTTTGATACACAACGGTGTCCCTAACCACCCTGTGTTGTGTCGCAGAGTGGCATCAAATGGCCACATACTGTTCTCTCCTGGGTATAGAGTTTCAGCAGTTCCCGAGCCTGTGACTTCTGTAGATACGCATTCACTTTGTAAGCAATTAATCCAATGGGATATAAACTGGAATTATCAAGTTGCACACAAGTGTGGAAGCATGGCAGTAGTTTCCAGCAGTGGAACAGGTTACTTAGAAGAAAGAGGAAAGATGAAGTGTTAGCTCAGGGAGTTCACTTTGACAAGACAAACACATAGGAGCCCGAAGAGGCTAAGGTGCAGACACACAGGGAGATGTTTGCAAGGAGAAAAGCAGTGGTGATTAGCAAACTTCTGTACAAAGTTCAGGACATTTATGAAAAAATAGGAGATAAAGGAAAACCAGCCTTGAGGTTCCATGTCTTATTAGTGTACTCTTAGGTGTGTCACAGTTTTAATGTGTTTCCTTAACCCACTTAGACTCAGAATCTACAATTCACCAGTGTTGGGAGGTGGGTGGAGTGTGTCGTGAGTAAATACTTGCATTAGATCAAGTTTTGGTGCTGCACATTAGGAACATTATCTTTTTCATTCTTATTTACCTCATCTATAAAATAACCACATAGGTAAGTACATAGCTCATGAAATCATTGTGAGAATTAGTATAACAATAAATGTAAGGGTATCAACGTATTGCCATATTGCTTGTTACCCTGTAGCCTCCTGAAGTAATGCTATCTCTTATTGTAATACAATTGGTTATCTTTATTGGTAAATGTGTTACTAGCTTGCTGTGGCGTTACCTCTCAATAGTGTGTCAGGTTTCTTATGAATGCCTTAATATGTTGTCACAAACAGTTGATGAAGACAACAGAGATTTATCAACTTACTCTTATGAAGTTTTCAGCGTCACTGGGCTCCGGTGAGGATGTCATCAGGGCTGGCTCCTAGATGCTCTAGAAGAATGAGTCTCCATGTCTTTGCCAGTTCCTCAAGGCCACGAAACTCTTGGGTGTGTGGTGTCTTCTCCATTTTCAACCTGCCACCTGCTCTACTTTTGACATTCCACTGCCTTTTCTGACTTAAGGGCTCTGGTGACAAGGCAAGTCCATTTGTGCAATACAAGATAATCCTTCATTTCAGTGTTCTCAATTTGGTCTGTGCTATAAGCCACCTGTGGCTGCGAAAGTTAGCCAGCTCACAGCAATTTAGAATGTTGGCTGTGGCTGGAGACAGCTTACCACATCAAAGATATTAATGAAGGGCAAACGCAAATGCAGGAAGACTTCTAACGCATCCTGAATTCCAGATTCCTTGATTTTTTTCTCAATATCATCAGTAACAAATCATTCATTTCCAAATAAATAAATAAATGTCCGATGTCTGTGACAACTGCCCTTCTTTCTCTGCCCCACTTTCCTCTTGATCAACTTGACTCTATGATTTATAACTCAAAAATACATCATTGATTTCTGCCTCTGTCCTGTGTGTTCTCTGTGGCTCTGCTCTCCCCCTTCCTTGCCTAGCATTCATAAAATTAAACACACTAGAACAGTGTGAAGAATGGAGGTAAATGTTGAAACCTAAATTGTGAGCCTCAGCAGGCCCAAATTAATGCTTTTTGTGAAAAAAAAAATCAAGGTGAAAATCACAGGAAGTGAACTCTGTTTTCACTTAACTAAAAAAAAATTAAAATTATCAGTACTGGGGATTGAACCCAGAACCTTCAGTATGTTTGATAAGGACTCTACTCCTGTGTTACCAGTTTTCTTTGATGTTGGCTTTTTTTGTGGCTGCTTTAATACATTACCACAAATAGTGGCCTGAGATGATATACGCTTATACTCTTAATCTTCTGAAGATCAATTCTGAGGACCAGCTGGTCTATATCTCCAGGCTTCGGATTTTAATTTGAGACAGAGTTTCACTAACTTGCCCAGAATGGTGTCAAACTTGCCACCCTCCTGCCTAAGCCTCTGTGAGTCACTGGGGAAACAGTCATGTATGTTCCACTGAGCCCAGCTTCAGTTTAATTTATAAACAGTATTTCTTAACCCACGAAAGTTCCAGAGAGAGTCACGCAAAGCAATAATCATCAGCTTCTCATAACACAAGCTCGCGTACATAGACCCGGTTTGTTTTTCCATTTTGCATACAAACGAAAGCGGCGTCATTTTTGTTTTGTTTTGAAACACGATCTGATCTCATTCAGTAGTCTAAGCTGGTCCTGAACTCACACTATGTAGTCTAGGCTGGCCTATGCCTCAGCCCCGCAAGGGCTAGGATTACAGGTGTGCCCCGCCTCGCCCAGCTAGTACGGGGTACTGAGGAATCCAATCCAGACCCCGTGCTTCCTAGGCACCACTTTGATCACTGAGCCGTCACTCCAGCGAGGGGAGAGGCGGTTCACCAGCGAGTTCAGAGCTCACAGCCTTACAGTTCATTTACTGTCTCAGTTCCTTCTGCGTTAGTCTTTAATTACTGAAGTTAGGATAATTCAACCCAAAGCCTTTTGTTATAGCTGCTGCTTTTCCTTATCTTGAAATTCTGATTGAAGGAGAAGAATGCTACAGTCCCGCCCAGTTCAGTTCATGATGAAAGGAAACTGAAACTCAGTGATTCCGAGAGAAGAAAGAGAAACGAAACCGGTTCCCTAGCTATAAAAGACCTGGCTGGGGAACCTGGGTGCCCCCAGTCGGACCTTGAGGCCCAGGGTACCGTAGGAGCATCTGCTGGAGCTGGCGCGGGGTCCCTGCTACTCCACAGCCGCTCTGCTGGGCGCACAGCTCCCGATGAAGCAGGTCAGGGTCCGGGTTGGGGTCCGGGTCTGGCTTCTGGTCGGGGTCCGGGGTGAGGGGAGGGAGGAGTCAGGGAGGGGCTCGGAGGTGATGAGCCGGGGCGGCCGGCGGAGGGGAGAGGGGTGGCTCCAGCCCAGCGCCCCGGGCCGGGGCTCCAGGATTCTTCGAGCAGCTGAACAGACCAGACGGGACGGGACCGGGCTGGGGCTGGGGCACTGGGAGCCCAGGGCGGGCACTAGCGGTCGCCTGCAGGGCTCGAGGAGGCAGCACAGACCGCGGCCCCGGGAGGCGGCGCCAGGGGAGAGGCAGCAGACCCAGGCGGCCGCCGTGGTAGCGGGGAGGTTTCCAGGACAGGGGAGATGGCCAAGCATTTGAGGAGTCCTTTTCTAGGGAGTGGACTTCCGGGCCAGGGAGGAGTAGGGGATGGCAGGTGTGAGCACAGCCAGGGGACGGGGACGCGGGCACACGCCGCAGTAGACGACCCTGGGCCACCCCAGACTGGCAGAATCGGAATCTGCATTTCAATAAGGCAGTCCAGGTCAGCGGTCCCCAACCTTCTCCACACCAGGGACAGGCTTAGTTGAACACAGTTCTCCCCAGGACCGTGGGTCAGTCAGAGTGGGGGAACTTGTTCCGTGGGTGTGGCAGGATAGCTGGGAAAGGCAGGCGGCAAGGAGGCTCCGGTCAGATCAGGGCCGCAGAGTTTGCCCTGTCCGCCGCCTGGCAGCTGGGGATTCCTGCTCGCCAGATGACTTCTAAGCACTCTTGTATTTTCATGGTTAAGACAATCCATTCCGTAATATCCGAAGAATTCAAAGAACATGTTCATACCCAGAGGGTAGGAATTAACTTTTTCTTGTTGTATAACCGATCCGCGCTATTTCGGTGGCTTAAAGCAACGTATTACTTTACAATTTCAGTGCACCAGAAGTCCAGGCATAGGAAACTGTGCTCAGCGACTGAACTGTGTTCACCTGGTGAACTCACGGTGTCCGCAGTACCTGTCCTCTCCCCACACTCTGGGGCCATCCAGGTTGCAAGAAAAAAAAAAATAATCAATTTTTGCCTTCTGAGGAACCAGGTTCCTAGTTTTCTTCTTGGCTGCTTCCCGAGTGGGAGGGAGGTCCTCTCAACCTCTAAGTCCCACCTTCAGGTTCCAGCCCCTTGACTCCCAGAAGTGGCTGTGCCAAGCCAGCAGAAGACTCGCCTGTCTACCATGATGGTGTCTTCCATAGTGTGACCTAGCCTCGGGAAAGGCTGTCTCATTAAATTTACCGTCCTGCTGTCCTCAAGAGGAGGGAATTATTCAAGATGTGCATATTAAGGTGTGGGAGTCGAGGAAATCACCTTAAAATTCTGCCCATTGCCCTAGGTTAGCCCTCCCTCTGGCAGGGTTTCGGGAATCTACACCTTTGGTGATGTGGTGCTGCATGGTCTCCAATATGTAATCTATAATTCCCTTTTTGTGTTTTCTTCTCCTTCTCCTTCTCTCCTCTTCTAAATGGCTTGAATCAGAATCCAAACACCATTCTGTCAGTACCTTAACCAGATGATACACTTTTTAAGTGTCTTTTGACAAGTTCTCTAGCATGCATTCTATTTTTTATTTTCTGTCTCTATTCAGCTTTTTCTGAGCTTCTTGATTTGGTTATTATCTTATTATTATTATTACCCTTAAATTAGCAAGGTTTATTATGCTTTCCAACATTTTGTACCATGATATTTTGATGATATTTCAGCTGTTTTTATGTTGCATCAAAAGTGCAAAGCCAGGAAACAGAGTTATACAATTATGGCTATGCATGCATCATTCTCTGTAAAAGTCTGTATGTTTGGCTAGGAAAGTAGTTCAATATTATTGAAATAGGCTTTATGTATTCAAAACTCATGGACTCCTACTTTTCCCTATAGCTTTCTTTAGTCATCCGGATCAAGCATAATTTCACTTTTTTTGATTGTCTTTATGTTCCCTTACCGAATTAACTTCTTACCTGGACACAGGGCTCCTACCAACCTGACCCAACTCATGTTTCTAACTTAATCTCCAATCGGTCAACCTGTGCTTTGCCGCCTCAAAGAAGCTACACACTCTCAAACTGGTCATGTAGTTTTAAATCTCTGCACATGAAGCTGGTGCTGAATTTGTCACCTGGAATGTCATCTTCCATATATCTCACATTTTTCAATAGACTTCATAATTCTTCGTCATCTCTTCAATTTGTCATTGAAACCTCAAACTAGGACCATGAGTCTTCTGTCAGACTGAAAAACTCTCAGTTCTCCATTGGTTTCTGTGCCACTGCTGCTGAAACACTCAGCACCTTATACTGCCACGTTTGATTCCTTTCTGTTTCTACCAGAGTGTGAGAACCACGTTTCATACACATTTGTACATGTTTGTTGTGGTAACTACTATTATTATTAAAGAGGTGTTCTAAAAAGCTTTGAAAATGACAGTAACTGGGTGAGAGAGCAAGCTTACATTCAGATCTCAATTGTTTCCTAAGTGTCTCAGTTCAGAATAAATTCTTCTTTCTTCAAATGTAGTCATTTTTAGGGTCATACACTTTTTGTCTATTATTTGGATATTTAACACCAGTGTGTGTACAACCATTATGCATTATGTTCTTGTTTCTTAATATCATGAAATAAGAATAATCTCTCATCAATCTATCTATGATCTATCACCTATCTTATCTTTTAACTACCTAGGTACCTATCTGAACTACCTAATGTGTGACATATGGAACACTTTGCGTGGTAAATGTCTCAATGTTTGTTTTTCATGACAAAGTGCTCACATACATTTTTCTTCTTCCTCTCTAGTAGCTCCTTCTTAGGCTTTCCTTCTTTCTGATTCTATTGGTTAAATATTAATAATAGTCAATATTGGTCTTTTTCTCTTCTTTCATGATACTATCACTCCTGGTGCAAAGAAGGGTATCTGTACTTGTGGCTTCTTTTGTTATTAATATTCGGAAGACTCAGGTAACCAGACGCAACTCAAACCTTGTATTTGATGTCAGATTTACCTATTTACCAAGTTCTGCAACATAGTCAATGGCAGGTCTTGAAAAACAATCAAATTCTAATTGTCTGCAGTTTAACTTGTGACCTTTGACTGACACGTGGTCTGATTCCAAGACTCTTGGTCCATGGAAAGGCCTGTCATCTTACTTATTGAAGAGCTAGAATCTTGACATTCCATTCTTGACAGCATCTTCTCCCTTCTTCCTCCATATCTGATCTGTTACCAACTTATATCAAATGCATCTTCTAAAAGTTCTTCAAGGAAATTCACCTCTCTCCAGCTTTTTTTTAACACAAACTCCCATCAAACTATAATGACCCCAAGCTTCCATCTTTTGCCTCCTGAGTAGTAGCTTTCTCTTTACTCCATGACTTTTCTTTCATCTTCTCATTTGCTGCAGCTGGAGAAATCTTTGCACAACACCAAGTCACCACAATATCAGTGGCTTCAAATTCATCAATAGCTAAGATTTGATTCTAGGATGCCAAAAAAATTCTTTAACATGCCCTTAAAGGCTCTTCAGTCTATACTTTTCCTCTCCAGTAGTCCTTCTTTTATGAGTCCAGCCCTACTGGCATCTTTTAAGACTCTAGTTCCATCCATGTTAGTCATGCTGCAGGTCCTGCATGTGTGGCATTCTGCTGCGTTCCTTCTGCTCAGTGTGTTACCTTCCCCCTTTATTTTTGCCTAAGTAAATCTTGTTTAACATTTTGGAATTCATCTCTAGTATAATTTCTTCTAAAAATATCCTTCTTTAATCTGGATTTTTTTTTCACATTTGCATTTTTCGTTGATTATGTAGTTAATAACTATCTTTCTCAATAAACTTCTAGCCTCTTAAGGATTAATTGTCTGTTATGCTTATTTTTGTATTCCTAATACATAAGATTTTGCTGAACACAATTGAAATTCAGAACATAATTTGGCCACAGAATGAAGACTTTCCTATATTTTTCTTTTTCGCAGGACTGTCATTTTTCAGCAATAACTGCCATTTAAAGGAACAAGAGTAAAGGACATTTGCTATATTTAATGACTGTCAGTTCTGATAGGAGGCCCAGATGGCAGCAGCAATGGGTAATTTTCAATTTAAAATACATATACGATTATAAAATATGTCATGTAGGTTTAATGGAATTAAAATAATTATATTTCGCTTTCCTAGACCATAACTGAATTTGAGTTCTCATAGAAACAGGGGACCAAAAATAATTCACTATTTCTTTTCTTTAGATGAAAACACATTGCTATTAGAGGAAATCTCACAGCTGGTTTTGAATCAAATGCCAAAAGCTGAGTGAGTATTTTTGCAGTAGAGAGGAGCTACAAGTTCACATATTTCTTATATATTGACTTGGCCTTGTAATAATATATCTTTACTTAACTTAGTGTGTTTGTGTAGGCATACTGGTAGAGCACATATGTCATATGTAGGTCTAGTTATATATGCTCTGAAAACTCAGTAATTAATAATAATAATGAGATTATAACAGCACTGTGACAGCTTTTTCAGAACATTATTTGACCAGATATTTCAACTTTCTTCTTTTTTTGTTTTAGATATTCCAGTTTATTCAATGACTTTATTGAATCTGAGTTTTTTCTGATTGATGGGGACTCATTGTTAATTACATGTGTGTGTGAGAAATCCTTGAAGAGAGGACAGAGTCTCCACTTGGTATATCTGGTTGAATCCTATCTTGTGGATCTTATTAACAAAGGAGGAAAATTTGCCCTAGTTTTTTTCCAGGTAACATGGTGTTGATTTTGTTTCTAGGATTTAAAGGACAGAAAAAAATTCTTTAGTGTTCTTTGTTTATTATAAATTAAAATATATCTTTAAAAATTCTAAAATTCGAGAAGAAAAAATAAGACGTGCCATTTTATCCCCAAATCCTAGGATTTAGAAATTAGGACACTTTAGGTTGTCATTGCTTTTTTATTTTCAATAAAGGACCTTTATTGTAAGGACCACAGAATCATGCCATTGAATGAGAAATCTCTTCAGGAGAGGCTGATCTGTCTCTGGGTTCCCATACTTTAACTCTGCACGCCACTTTTTTCTTCAATACTCAGTACTTGAGCATAAAACAAAAAGCTTTTGAACCCAGGCCAATTCCACACTCTTACTTTGTTACTGTTCACTTCATGCCTGGAGAGGACCAAATTTGCTTTTCTTTTTCTAATTATGAGTACAATTAACAATGTTTTAACCATTTTAAACACAGATGTATAGCTACTATCCCTTCCTGATTCCATTCTGGCAGCAGCTAGTGTGCTACTCCCGATTCTTGTGGGGGTCTTTTCTATCATTTCGCAATCCGTATTTTTGTTATAGTTTTGAACATTGCCAACCGCTTGCTAGCAATGTTTTGAATAAAGAGCCAGAGCTGAAGAGTAATGTTTATAATCTGATAGACTGTACAAATTTTGGTCCGCTGGAAAAAAATAGCAAACAAACAAACAAATTAAATTTTGCTGCTGATAAAGTTCTCCGGTCCAGATTCCTTATGCTCGCCATTGACTTTTCATTTGTTTTCTGTCCCTTTTATTTTTGAAAGGAGATTTAAGAGGAAAGCAATTCATTAGAGAAAAAAAATGTGTTAGATCCTGAGTATTATGGATTTGCTTAAAGGGAGAGACATTTTTAAATTCAAATTATTATTTGTGAAGTTATAGTCAGTTTTAGAAACTGATCCTCAGCTATCCACAGAATAAAACTGCGTTGGAATTCCTTCTTACAATGCTTTTACTGACACATGTTAACCACCTAAAGTAACAAACCGCTCAATGAAACTCCTAAGTAATGTATTTTACTTACTTCCTCCTCCCCCACAGGATGCTGAGCATGCTTATTTCAGCTTCCCCGAGTTTCTTTCTTTGCGAACTGCTTTAATCCTTCATCTTCAGAAAAATACCACCATTGAAGTGCACACCAAATTTACTGGATGCTTGAGCGTGGAGTGGCTAATGTTCTTGAGAGACTGTTACCCTTATTTCCTGATAGTTGCAGATGAAGGCCTGAACGACCTGCAAACACACATTTTCAACATTTTAATCGTCCAATCTTGGTCCATGAGGGTCAATATTGTGCTTTTTTCTGGGCAAACTTCTGATATTCTTCGACTTTATGGATATTTTATGCCAAGCTGGAATGGTAAACCGATGTATTTCTGGGAGGTAATTTATGTCTAAAAGACTTTTTTTCTAGACTTGCAAAATGTCTTAAATGCCTTGGCTCAGTTTTCTTTCTACCTATGTGGAATTTCTGTAGGGCAACTTCTTTATATGAACTTTAAGAGTGTTTTACACAAATATCCTGACCTACCCCTTCTGAAGAATAATTTTGTGTTTAATGGAAGGCTTTCTATTTGGTAAAAACAATTATTTTCTAGTTTGTTGAATTATTCACCTCAGTTGTACTAATAAATTTGAGGTCTATCAGTACTAGAATTATAGACTAGGGATGTGGCTCAATAGTACTGTATATACTTGATATGAAAAAGGTTTTGTTTCAATCCCCAGTACTATAAAAAAGAATTAAAAATACAGTGAAATGCAACTTATTAATTCACTTGAACACTACTTGAAAATAACTACAAATGTGGGTAATCCCTGTTATTAGCATGGGCATAACCTGTGCGGTTTTTATGTTATTTGCTTTTCTTGTGTATATTTAAATGAACATTGAAGAACGAACATTGTGTTTGGGGTGGTGCATGATAGTTTTTAGGGAGAGGGTGGCAAACACCGTAACATTAGATTTCTGTCAGCTGTGGTGGTGTTTCTTGATAATCCCGGCAGTTAGGATGCTGAGGCAGAAGGTTTGGTCTGAGTTTAGGGCCAGTCTGGATTATAAGACAGACTCTGTCTCAAGTAAAACAACAAAATAATTGGACTGTAACTGTGATACAGCTCCTGATAAATTTACCGAGCCACTGAATTTTGTATTTAGAATGAGTGAAATTTGTATCACGTTATTCATACTTCTTTGAACTGTTAAAAAAATAAGATGTATCATGTACCTAACTAAGCTAAAAATAGTGGCGTTTGGCAGGCTTTGAGAAATTATATATATATATATATATATATATATATATATATATATATATATATCTCCATAATTAATTAACACATTCTTTTAACTCAGGAATATATTGTTGCATACTTATAAATGTCTAACTTTTCATAGTTGAAAAACACATAAGTACTTTGTTACAATTTACTTGATATTTCTTTAACAGAAAAGAAAGAAGATTCTACAGGCTTATACAACCCTGCTTAAACAATTGGAAGTAAACAAGCAGACAGCATTAGCACTTCTTTTTCAAAATTTAACATGGGAAAACATGAAGAAAGAGGTAATGACGATTCAAAAAAAAAAAAAACCTTTGTATTTGGATGGAATTGAAGCAAAAGAAAGCCGCTTTCAAGACTTTGCTAGCTATTATGAGTTGGGTTGCTATAAACATAGGGAGAATGTATCACTATAAGATGATGTCATTAACTCTTTTGGGAGGATACCCAGTAGAAGCATAGCTGGATTAAGTAAAATATCTATTTTTAGTTTTATGATCAGTCTCCATACTGACTTCCACGGTGGTTGCACTCATCCACCAACCATGTAGGAAGTAGCATTCTCCTGTACAACCTCAGTAGGTTTTGTTACTCTTGAGTTCTTGAGGATAGCCATTCTTAAAGAAGTAAAATGAAGACTCGGTGTTGTTTTCATTTGTGTTTCTCTATTTGCTAAAGATACGATATGGAGTATTTAAATCAGTTATTCTCATTTTTTACTTATTTTTGAGAAATGTCTATTCATTTCAGTTAGGTCTTTTATTTTGAGGTTCTAATCTTTTTGAGTTCTTTGTATATTTTACATACTAGATTTCTCTTGTCTCTTTTGGTGTTATTATAATTTTTAAAAATTACGGTTGCTTTATAATTACTTTATATCTGGGATTTTGATGTCTTTGGCTTTTTCCTGTTTTTCAAGGATGTATCAGTTCTGATTCTCCTCTTCTGTAAATTTTAGGATTTTTTTTCTGGTTTTGTGAAGAATGCTCTTGGTGTTTTGATTAGAACTACATTAAATTTGTACATCAGTTTCAATAGTGTGGCCACTTAAGAATATTAGTATTTCCATGTATTTCATTCTCTTGTCTGACCGCTCTGGCTGGGATTTCCAGCACTATATTAAACAGGAGTAACAAGAGTGGATATAATTATTTTTTTCTTATTTTTGAGAAAAAGCTTTCAGTTTTTACCTGTTTAGTGTGATGCTAGCTATGGGTTCGCAGTAAATAGGTTTTGTAGTTTGAGACAAGGGCCTTCCATACCTATTTTATCATAGTTTTTCTTATGAATGAAGGCTAGAATTTTTCCCAGAGGGGTTTTTCTGCATCTAGTAAGATGATTATGTGATTTTATCCTTTTTGTTAATCTTATAAATTATATTTATTGCTTTATATATGGTGAATGAACTGTGCATCCCTGGAATGAAGCTAGCTTGGGCATAGTATATGATCTTTTTTAATGACCATATTGCATGCTGAATTCTATTTGCAAGTATCTTGACAATTATTGCACCTATGTCGATTAAGGAAGTTGATTTTTAATTTTATTTTTTAAGCTCTTTTCCAATTTTAGTACCATGGAATGGTTTTAAATGGTACCAGGAATGAGTTGAAAGTGTTTCTTCCTTTTCATTTTTATGGGAGAGTCTGAGAAGAATGGTCTTAGGTCTTCCCTATAGTTCTGTTAAAATTCTGTGGCGAATCTATGAAGTCGTGGGTTTTTCTTAGTTGCAGGGTTTTTATTACTGCCCCTAGTTCATTGCCTGTTTTTAATCTAATCAGGGTTTTTTTTTTGTATCTTGTTGATTTAATTTTGCTAACTCCCATGTATCTATAAATTTATCCATTTCTTTTAGGTTCTTTAATTTACTGGAATATAAGTTTTCAAAATAGTTTCTTCTACTCCCCTAGATTTTGGTGGTGTCCTAAGTTTGCCTTTTTGTTTATTCATATACTCTTCAGACTTATTGAATATCTTAGGGAGTTCATGTATATTTCTTTTTTGATCTTTTAAAACATTTTGATCATTAGTTTTTTTTTGTTTGTTTGTTTGTTTGTTTGTTTTTTTGTTTTATCTATGTCTTTCTTTATTTTATTACCCATAAGATCAGCCTTTTGGGGACTTAGGGTTTTTGGAGTTATCTCCCAAATGCTGTTGTCTTGATTTTTCATTGTTGTCTATTGTTTTGAGCTGAAGCTGCTAATCAAAGTGGAAAAACTATTACTTCTATGGAGCTCTCTCTAGTTAGACTCTGTTTCCCCATGAAATGTACTTGGGTTTGTGTAACGGTATTTATACACATCTTCAACCTACTCACCAGAATATAGTCAATCTCAGTTACCTTGTTAAAAAGGGAGAACAGCTGTTTGTTATGACAGCCAATTGACTGCTTGTCTGGGCACTGAGCATAGCACTCCAGTTGTTGTGAGGTTCCTTTCTACCCTCGGGGAACTAACCATTGCTCCAAGATGGTCTATTTCTGGGACCCAAGTTGTAAGCTATGCCAGGACAGAGGGCTGCTTGCATGTTCGGCTGCCCCCACACTCATGCAGCAAGGCACGGTCCTGACATGGTGTCCATCCTGGACCGAGTTGCAAGTAGTGCCGCATCCTGTTGCCTGCTGCTGCTAAACTCTGCCTCCAGCCTCAGGGAGCTCCTGTCCTGAGGTATTGCTTCCACTAAACACTAACACTTTCCTAACAGTAAACATTTAAATTGTTTGAAAATAGGCTTTTCCAAGTAACTCTGTGATGAACACTTCAATGCATAAATATTGATGCTCAGCTAGGCTTGTTCACAAAGACTGGATCCCTAGATTTTGAACCCTCTAAGAAAAAGTATCAACTTACAAGTCTAGAATTCCAGAACTCCGGGAAGACGAAGCAGAAGGCTTGCAAACTTGAGCCCAGACTGAGATATTTAGCAAAACTGCCTCAAATTTTTAAAACAAAAAAAGAAAGAAAAAATGGGCCAGGCATGTAGCCCAGTTTAAAGGCCCTGGGTTCCCTACTAGGTATTCTAAAAAAAAAAAAAAAAAAAAAAAAAAAAAAGGGGTCAGCATATGTAATCAAACTTACATATATTGTCAGATAGCTTTATCCTTAAGTCTGTATCTACTTATACTGTCATTAACAAAGTATAAAAGCAATACTATGCCACACAATTCATGGTTCTGCCTACTGTCATTAAAAATACTATCAGCTTGAAAGTAAAAACATTAATTTAGAAAATTATTAGAGGATGAAACATTATATTCTAATAATATTTGTATTTGATTAAAATGATAGTCTTATTAATGGTTTTTATAATTTTTTTCTTGATTTATAGGTGTTCATTATCTCTTACATTTTCGTGGTTTCATTGAAATAATTATAATTCTATGTAATGGTATCGCTCCATTTTTTTACACAATTTCTTCTAGTAAATTCTGATAAAACTTTTTTTTAATATCATGATATGTCATGATTTTTTTTTTTTTTTTTTTGGTGATAGGTACGAGAGACTGTATCTCTGCTTAAGAAAATCTGGCCTGGAGGATGTGACATACAGCGAGTCCTTTGTGTTACTTCCTGTGCACTGTGCTTGGGAATGTACCATAACTTTCTGATAAAGAGAGAGAAAGCAGACGGCCAACAGGTGGTGCGACTGTTCCAGTTTTACTAGCAAACGCCAATGTTATCTACATTTAACATTTTATTAATTTTCATCTGCCATTTCCTCCGTATTCGTGTTTGTTCCTACTTATGTGTATAGATTTCAACAATAGGAAAACCACTAGAATTTATGTTTACAAAATTCTGCTGTGTTGCCACATGACTCAGTGCTTTGTTATACAGATGGTTCATGTAGTACATATTTCATATAAATTGTCCAAACAGGGGAGAAAATGAGACAGAATGCTCCCACTCAGTGGGAACCTGTTATGCTAATATGCTTAGGATTGTTCGTTCATTGAATCCTCACAGCAGTATCTCAAGGGGGCATCATTATTCTGCTGTATATATGGGAAAGCTGAGTTTCAGAAATTCTGGATAATAATGATATTAAAAACACATATGAATTACTGTCAGGTCTGTTTTGTGCAATTTCCATAATACTACAATATATTTTGAGAGCCTTCTAGCTGTGATATCTTTGTATTATTCTAGCTAGAGATATTCTACAGGTCTTCACCTTTTCTGTCATAGCTAATAAGTCAAGAATATAGTGGTCACTCTGTATTTAAAGACTCATTTCTGCATATATGGACTCATATACACACTCATGCATATAGTCAAATCCATGTGTATTCATATGTTCATCTGTATGAAATCTGAATACAGGAAGATTTTTTTTTTGCTAAAAATACATGTTAAGAAAAAATAAAGTTTTATCTCTTCCACAATTTCAGAAATGGATAAAATTCACCAGCTTTTTAATTAACATTATTTATAGTTTCTATTTCAATGTATCTGTGAGTGTATTTTTAGCAACATATCTACATGATTAGGCTTGCTATTTTAAATCATTCTCACAAAAGTGGTTATTAAGTAAAATCCGTACTTCTGAAATTTCTAACTGCTTGACTTTCTAAGGTTATTCTAATGAGGTTTTCTTTCTGCTTCTCTGATGACCTAGAAAGTACTTGAAGATAGTGCTGTCACCTTTGTTTCATGAAGTTGAATGCATCTGCTTCTCTATGCTTTGTGTCATTGAGCATGTTTCCCAGATATGTTGCCATTCTGATGACCTCACCTGGGTAATTTGCAATTTTAGTTTTAAAATATGACAATTATGATGCCATAGAGCCATTAATGTTGGGCTCCAGTCTTTCGAGAGTACTGTGGCATCCTGACTTCATTAGCCGCTTGACCTGGACGTGTGAAGTTGGCTTACCTCACTAACTCCAAAAATGGCTGACACTATCTGGTATTAAGTTGAAAGTTTCATTTTAAATTTTGTTTCAAATATGCATAAATGCAGAAGTTGCTGTCTCAAAAATGTAGAAAGAAGGAAATAATGTGTAATCTACCCACAGGAAATCGTGGCTGCCAGCTTTTGTGGTTCTGCATGTTTATTGTAGAATAAACTATTATAAAATTAAAAATGTGCTGTTATCTAGCTAATTCTTTTAATTTATTTAACAGAAAAGAAATTGCTTAGCCCTGAAGGAGGTAGAAGATTTGTGCAGGATGCATTGTCTCACCGTGGTTTTTCTACTCCACTTACCGCTTTCTCAAAGAGCTCGTTCTAGATTCATCACCTCTCATTGGAGTAAGGACACTCAGATTTTTTTTAAAATGGTAAATATACTTTGTATTGGTTTACTATTTTGTTTCAATTGCTTGATGGAAAAAGACACAATGACCTTCAAAACACATTTATATAAATAGTTTTGGCCGTTTGGCATCCTATGCAGCAGCAGCTGATTGTTCCGTTGTCAATCACTCCCCTAGCCTTTCTCACAATCCATGCTTCATTTTTGGAAGCACTGTGTAACTTGAATTTGGCTTCAGGTAGCCGTGGCATTCTTTATTATTTATAACTTTGCAATTAACTTTGGGCAATCTCCTTAATTTACCTAGTTAGAACCAACCTGTCCAATGCAATAGCTGCTAGCCACAGTGGACATCGAACACTTGGGTAATACAGATGGAAAAGAGTTGTGCATTAAAAAAAAATTTGGTGACAGTTTTACCTTTACTTCATGTTAAAATAATAATATTGGAATATGTTGGGTTAAATAAACAAGTTAATTTCAGAATCTTAGATAATATGACCTATAGAAGATGTTCAGTGGCTCCTAGCTTGTCCCCATAAAACTGAAGTTAGATAATGCTAGGTTAAAGCTCCATATCAAGACAGGTAAGTAAATTGCTAATATTTTTAAAATGCTATGTTTTGTTATTACAGGAGTTTGGGGGGGCAGGAATCCAGTCTCCTGTCACAGTTTAACTCTACAGACCGTGTCACTGACCGAAAGCACACCAGGCTCTCACTCCTGTCTACATTGCTCTGAACTAGGTATAGTTAGTGAAGACATTCTGCCTTTGTTAGATGGGACCATGACCTCACGGTCATAAAATCGTGGGTGCACACCTGTGTGTGCTGCACACCTGTGTAGTGTGCACACCTGTGTAGGTGGATGGGAATCTTAGGGTTTTAGGATTCAACATCTTTAGATCACTAAATAGTCAAGAGACTTTTTAATACGCTTTTTCTAGTGGAAAACACCAAAACCTGAGTAAAGACCAGAGACACAGTTGAAAGTGGAAGTGTTTCAGCAGCTTTGAAACTGTCACTGTGGGTCGCAGAGGGAAGAAAAAATTCGTTAGGAATCAAGTGAAGATTTTCCAGATTCAGAGTAAAGTACTACACTGAATTTGTTTTGAGTACTCAGTTCCATTTTTTTCTGTTTTAATATTTTAAGGAATAAAACATTCACCTTTACCCAGCCTACATAGGTTTACGTTAGTAAGAGCCAGATGAGCTCGACCCCGTTGTCCTTTTGGTTGGATTATAAAAGTAAAGGGAGTCTAGATTTTATTGTTAATATGCAAGTTATCAATAACTTTTTTTTGAATTTTCAGAAAAGATGGTGTGACTATTTCATCTTAAGAAATATAAATAATTTTGAATCTTGGGATCTAAATTTAATTCACATTTCTGACATAACTGATGAGCCTTTGCTGAAGAATATTGCTTTTTACTATGAAAATGAAAAAGGTATAACTTTACTATATAATAAGTTATACTTTCACCCAGACATAAAGACAAAGAATTTAAAATTTCAAAATAGTTTTTCTTATACTTGTAACATACAACTTGCAGTTATTTTTCTTTTTTCTATCTTTGTTTGCATGTGTGTGTGTAGGTTTGTTTGGTTGTAATCAGAGTGAATATTGCATTTCCATTTTTATGCTTACTATTATTCCAAAATAATTTTTGGGAAAGTTATGTATTTATGGATTTGGCTGATTTTTTTTCATTTATATGCATGTATGATATTTCTTCATGTTTTTTATTAATGCAACTATTCTACTTGTATTAAATATTTAAGAAATCTATTTTTTTCAAAGATAAAGCTTATTTACATATTTGTCATGTGTAATTGTTTTATTTAATTTTTTCTTAGAATGTTTTCTGAGGCTTCTTAATATTCAAAGAAAATATTTCCACAGAAGTCTAACTAAATATTATTAAAGCTTCTTTGACATATGAAATTTGTTTCCATAAAATTGCAAGCAGTGCAATGAATTTTTCCTATGCAAATTTAATGTTTTATTGTTTTTTCATTTCTAAAAGTCACAGTTTTTGTTCAGCTTTATTGCTCATAAAGTCGTGTGTGGCATAACACCCTTTCATGTCTTAAGGAATAATTAAATATTTATCATGTACTGGCATTAGCAACAGTTAATCATTGTTTATGAAACAGAAAGATTCACTTTAAGATCTGTCACCTAGAAGTCAACATTAGTGAATATTTTGAAAATTCCACGTGTACTGCACGGCTCTATAAATTTAATGAAAACGTGTGCTTCTTTGTATGGGTGAATACCTATCAATACTAAGTATTTTTAATTGTTACATAGGACTAAATCTGAACATGGGAAGTGACATTATGAAAGACTATGAATATCTGTGGGATACTGTGTCCAAGTTGGTACGAAAGTTCAAAGTGGGAAACCCATTTCCTTTGAGAAAAACAACATGCTGTTTTCTTAGAAAGGATTCATCATCAATCAAAGGTAACGTATACCTAACTTAATTTGAAATAGAAACATTATTCTTCTGAAAGTATTTTCCAAACACCAGCAACTCAATGCCGCAAGTATAAATAATTTTTTGGAACTGTGCATTTTGCTAATTGTCATATTTTTGAAATGGTATTCTATGATTCTGATTTTAAGATTTATATGTTGATTATAATGAATGTTGCCAATTAAAAGCCAGATAGGTACATGTGTGATCCATTCTACTATGTGAAATTCCGAATAAACTGAAAAATTTGTTAAAACGCTGAATAAGGGATTCCCAATATCTTTGCTGTGTAATTATATTCAGAAAAAAACAGAGGGGATTAAGCAGCCAACTGATATAAATCTTCACACTGATAGTATTTAGGAGACTGAGTATCATTTCGTTTCATTCTGAGACTAGCCTCCTGCAACATAGTGAGACGCTGTGTGTCCAAACAAAACCAAAACCAAATTATAGCAGAGTAATGCCAGGGGCTAAGGAGTGAAGGGAGGTGGGGGTAATATCCCAAGACATTGCTGCCCTGGGATATTTGCTCCAAGGCCAAGGGGAGGGGTGGTAGCAGGACACCCTTACAAAACCTAGTCTCTCTTAGAGTCAAGCTTCTCAGTGAGGAAATAATGTCATTGGGCCTGGAAGAAAAGAAAATTTTTTGGAGAATTTGTGGTTTCAACTTAAAATCTTAGCAGGATCAAAATAACTTGAAGCCACAAATTTAAAGAGATCAAAGGCATCTAGCATATTCATGGTAGGAACAAATCACGAACCTTCCTCTTGAAGAATTTTCTGCCTCATATAAATTAAATATATGTGAATTTAAAAAATTAAGGAAATAAGTCACTGAGAATAATAAGTAACAAGACTAGTACACATAGGTACTTCAGATTTCATGAATATCATAGGCAATACATATATGGTGTTTTTAAATATTTAGAAATTAAATATGAAATTTGAATTTAACAATAAATGAAATGAAACGTCATTCACATTTAAAATAACCAAACTTGGAGAAATAAAAAGATGGCTGATGAGCAAACTAGAGAGCTGATTGGATATCGGTGATAGAATTTATAAGCTAGAAATAGATGGAAAGAATTACTTAAAATTGGAGATGAAATAAACTCATGACGCTAAGTTAAATAAAACACAGATAGAAAAATATTGCATGGTATCACTTGAATACAGTATTTAAAAATATGTATATAAAGACAAAGACAGTGATCACCCACAAGTTGGATGAGAAAGTATCAAGAATAGAAAGATATAGGGCAAAATTTACAAACTTTCCATTATTTAGAATGATAAGAAATAATTATTGGGCATTCAAGACATTGTTAAATGAAGAATTTGCACATTCAGAAAATGTTATTAGGTGCTGAGAAGTAGCTCAGTGATTATTTAAATTGCTAGCCTAATATGTTCAAGATTCTGGGTTTGATGCTCCAGCACTGTGTAAGCTAGGTGTGGTGCACGCCTATACTGCCAACACTCAGGAGGACGAAGCTGGAAGATTGCCGTGAGTTCAAGTCTAGCGTGTCCTACACAGTGAGCTCAAGGCCAGCTTGAGATACAGAGACACCGTCTCAAAAAATGTATTACGAATTCCAAGTGTTATAAGTTGATGCACACACATACACGGTCACAGATAAATACTTAATACTGGACAGTACATGGTGAAATTGCAGTGTCAAAAATAGAGTCAGTATCACTTACAAAATATTAATAAATATTCCAATATTAGACATCCCAGTAGCAATAATAAATATCTATATATAGTGAAATTACATGTCTTAAATATTATTTTATAATTAAGTAATATGTATGTCTTCAGAAAAACTGAAAATGGATTAGTTGTAAAGGCTAATTATTTTTCCCATATTACACACACACACACACACACACACACACACACACACACACACACACACATATGATATACATAATGTTTACAATGAACTTGTGTATTTTGGCAAAATTACAAATTCTTCCCCTCTCCCGTTCCGACCCTTTCACACCTGCTTCTTCCCCAGTAGTTGCCTTATTCCCCCTTTTGGTTTTGTGAAATGACTGTGATTTGGGTTTTTTGCATCAGAGAAACCATTCAGTATTTCACCTTCTGTATCTGACTCACTTCGCTGAGCATGATGATTTTGAGTTGCACCCATTTACCTACAAAGACTTCAAACCTAACAGTTTTTATATACCAGTAGTACTCCACTGTGTACAAATACCACAATTTGTGTATCCGTTGGTCTGTTGATGAGTAGTTTTGTGTCCTCCACGTTTTAGCTATTGTTAGTGGCACTGCTATAAATGTGGGAATACATGTATCTCTGTTATATGATGTTTTTAACTCTTTTGGAAAGATTCCCAGAAAAGGTATCACTGAATCAAAGGGGATATTTATTTCTAATCTTTTGAGAAGCTTCTGTAGTGTTTTCTATAGTGGTTGTACCAGTTTACACTCCCACCAGCGTGTAAGAGGATTCCTTTTCCCTACAGCCTTGCCAGCACTGACTGTTGTTTGAGTTCTTGATACACGCCATTCTCTCTGGGGTTAGATGCTAATTTAATGATGTTTTGATTTGCATTTCTCTAAGGCCAGCAATGTTGACCTTTTCTCATGTATTTACTGGCCTTTTGAACTCCTCCACCTTAGAACTGACTATTTCCATTGTCTGTTTTTCAATCAGGTTTCTGATTTTGAGGGGTTTATTTCATAAACATTAATTACTGAAAATGTCTTATGAAATGAATTTCAGGAAGAATAAAGTGATTCAGAAGACACATGGGGGGAAGCTGGGGGGAATTTAGGGTACACCGATATGAGTATGTTGCAGTAATTTGGGGCAGAATAGCTATGCTTTTTTTTCCTATCAAAATAAGTCCCTTCCAGCAAAGACCATCGAGTACAAGTGCTTTATTGATCCCTAAAACGCCTGGTAATTGAATGGTTACATAAGATCAGGAGAGACGGGAGCCACCGTAGCACATGTCAATGGTAGGTTTCCACTAAGTTCAGGTAAAGTCCACTGAGAAAAGTGAAACATACAGAGCACCTTGGAGGTAAGTGTCTTACCTGAAAAAATGCACACCTGGGGTATTTATCATCCACATCCTGCCATGACGTGTGGCAAGCCTAGTCCTGCGCACTTCTGGTCGGCTCCATGGGGCCGTGTGCAGAAGAGTTCAGACGGATGGCAACAGCAGAGAACGGGGGAAACACAGGGGCCGTGGAGATGGGGAGGACCCCTGGCAGTGCACCTGGATTAGGGAACAAGCAGGACATAGAAAGCCCTCATTGGGCTGATCTCATAGATGTCAGATGCTATCTGTTTTCTGTCTGCACGTCAAGTAGCTGGGCTGCTGGCTACCATCTATCTGTGCTTATACTATTGCGTGTGTAATTGCACGTGGGTTTATAATTTTAGAGGAACCAAGAGGGGACTGACATGGTTGCAATTTCACTGCCTTCTATATGTTCCCCTACTTTCTTTTTATTTTATTTTTGTAAAAGTGTGTGTGTGTGTGTGTGTGTGTGTGTGTGTCTGTTTGTGTGTGTGAAAGAGAGAGAGAGAGAGTGAGAGAGAGAATTATCTGAGTAATATGTCTATTTTCAAAATCATTTCTCATAATAGGGAATAGCAAAAGCAAACATTTGAAAATGTTTTCAGTTCTCGGTATTGAACTCAGTGCTGAGTTACATCAACACCATTTTTAAAATTAATTTTTTTTCCTTGAGACAGAGTCTCGCTTACTTGCTGAGTCTCTCAGCTTGGGCTTGACTTGCTAACTTCCTTCTTTTGGCACCAAAAGGTTGAGATGGCAGGTTGTGCTACCTCACCCAGCCAAGAAATAAATATTGGAAAAGAAAAAGCAGAAGTATCTACCTGTCATGTCATCTGTGTGTCTATGAATGTGTGTGCTTGCTTGCCTATGTATGATGTATGTATGTACCTATCGTCTGTCCATCCACCTACACACTTATACAATGCCTAAATCTTTCTTTTTATTTCTTCATATTTTTGTGTTAAAAAAGTGGAAAACAGTTTTATGTATGCTGTAATTGGTAAGTGTAAATAGAATGAAAGAAAAAATAGTTTTAACATGGATTTTTTGAAGATACTGTGTAGTAGTCCTGTGTGAAATTTTCATAGTGTATCTTCTCTTGTTTCGTTTACAGAGAGCTCCACGGCAAAGATGCTGAACTTGGGATTTATTCCAATGTCATCTCATATGGTTGATGATTTTGCTGGAGACATTTTGAAAGATTTACCTTTCCTAAAGAGGTACAAGAACAAACATTGGCCACAATACTTTTACGGAACTAGTACAGCATATATGATGCATATTGGTACCATAATGAATACAGTTTCAAAAATTTCAATGTACTCTAATGATTACGATAAAATCTGTATGATTTTGAAAGTAAGCCACTCCAACCATGTTTCTAATTAATGAATTAATTAAAGAATGTTCATGTTAATGAAAAGTGGAGTGGTTCCAGCTTCTTAAGACTCTAATAAGGCGATCTTTGAGTTCTACCACCTATTACTTTCTGAAAAGAGGAAATGGAGCTATGGTCTGCAAAGTTATTATAAAACAAAATATGTGCTGTGTTTTATTTCTGGGCATAAGTAACTTACAATACGTATACACTTTGACTTTGCCTCACAGTGACGATCCTGTTGTTACTTCACTGGTGAAACAGAAGGAATTTGATGAGCTTGTGCACTGGCATTCTCACAAACCTCTTGCTGAAGATTACGGCCGTATGAAAGGCCACTTTGATGGTGAGCTTCGTGACTCTGATAAAATACATTTAAATCTATCCCACTCTCTGAATTCCATGTTACAGAGAAAGAAAATCATACGATGAGATACAAACTTATTTTTTAAATCAGAACAAAGCACAGATATTTAGTTGTAGATAGGGAATGGTGGTAAAGTCCAATTATATTCTACTGACGGTCTGTCATTTGTAGGTGTCTTAAGAGAAATTGTGCAAATATAGCATTTGTCTCCACAAGATTTAAAGAAAGATGACTTATTGTTGGAGAAATCTGAAGATTTCTCAAGGGCAAGTACACTGAGACCCTGGTCTTTTAAGTAGTTTTTACTGTGGACTGTATGTAACAATGACTAACATAGTATCAGTAGCTGCCCTACGCTCCATCTCGTGGAAACCATGAATGAAGGCCCACCACACCCCATCCAGTAGCTCAGCAGAAATTAAACAGTGATTGTGTCTGTCTGTTTCATTTCTTGTCTTTTTCTCACCTTTATTCATCTTTGTGTTTAACCCGTCTTCCTTTGAGTTAATAAACTTATTTCCAAAAGGCCCTAAGACTATGCATATTAAGTGTGTTCTTATGAAATTCTCATCAGTCTGTTTATATAAATAGCTATCAAAATCCTGTAAGTTGTGCAGAGATGATTTAGATTATTCATTCATATATGTCAGAGTGGTTTGATTTGATCTATGTAAACGCAGACAGAGAACTTAGCCTGTGTAGTTATCCCACTACGTGGGTACTGTAGATTTTTGGAGGGAATGGGTGGAAGTCATACCTTCATTGTGGGGCCTTTGAAGAGAGGGTTTCTTTAGCTTCCAAGCTCTTGTTCTGCATCCAGATAAGAACTTTTTTTTTCTACTCAGTGATATGAGAAATCAGAACAGGTCAGATAATTTTCTTCTTCCAATACTTTTCTTTTCCTGACCTTGTTTTTAGGGTCTGTGACAGAGATAATTGCCAGAATGTGTCATTTTTAGTAGCACTTTTATTTTTTACTTTTGGAAGTAGGCCACGAAAAATAAGTATTGGTCTGTCTATTTTAAGCAAGATAAAGAACTATTCTACAGACCGGATGAGGTTTGCTTTGAAATTTCTTGTCTAGAAAAAGCAATAGGGTAAAATTGGTGCTCTATATTAGGTAAAAAGTACATGGGAGTGTGGAAGGACGTGAAAAGTTTGTGATAATTCTGCTAAAATATATAGTATGTGACATCTTAAATATTTTCTTTTTTTAGAAACATCTAGAGACCCTCGTGCTCTTAAATCCTTGCAAAAGTATTATCGTTTTCAACATTTTTATGGCAGTTCCTTAGACTCAGTCTCTTCAAAACTCATTGTAACTCAAGATATTAAACCACAGAAGTCTAATAAGTGCAATAGCAAAAAGACACATGTAAGTTTCTAGAAATTCTATTCTTCTAAACTTTCCTTGAAATTTGATACTTGTTCACCCTTTTGGCAACTTCTTTCTACATGAGGCCTTTTCTTTTACACATGGGTACTTATCTTATTTGCTAAGAAGGTCTAACCCACACATAAAGTTGTGTATAGTCTCCAATCATTTGTGTTTATTTGGAAAAGATGGTAAGATATTAAGTGATGAAAATCTTAGGTATAGAAATGTTGAAGTAGTATTAAAAATTCAGGTGTTTATTAGTTAGTGAAAGAATCTTTTTTCCTGGAAGTGATAAAACAGATCTGCTTTTCTGGTTTGAATTATGCAGTTTACCTGCACATTTTCCAACTATTTAAATAATTACCCCACAATCTCTTTTGGGTGGGAAGTTAGAATTCTCCATTTTGTTTTCTCTTCTTGAGAAGTCACTTTTTTTTCTACCAATGGCCATGAACAAAGATGTAGTACTAGGAGTAAACCAAAACTTAAAACCAATTTCTGGAGTACTAATACTAATAGTTTGTTAAGTGAAAGTTATCAGTTAATATTTCTGATAACATTAGTATCTAAGTACAGAAGAATTTGTTAAAACAGAATTTACTGATTTTATGACTCTAGGAAAAGGTAATGCTTTGCTGTATTTTACAAAAATGGGCAATTTGCTAGGACTAAGTCTGTTTTGGTGGGCTTCAAAATTGGAGATTAGGGAAAGATGTTCATTTTCATTAAAACTATCTTTTACTACTAGAGATTTTAGTATGTGAGAAAGAATATCAGCTTAAAAAATCAGTTACCAAGAGGCATTTGCCATGTCTGCCTTGTCAACCGAAGTAAGCATGGTTAAGCTGTAGAAAGGAAACACACAAAGACCGCCTGTCCACTCATACACACATCAAAACAAACAACAACCGCATACCAAAAAATCTTTAATCTCACTTCTGAATTCGTACATTTGGAAAAATTTTGGTAAAGTCAAAAAAAGTGTGAACTTTCTTTGCCAGGTTTTCAACCAATTACTAGTAATAAGCAAGGGGGTTCAAGCTTCGGAACTCAAGGAGCAGGGCTGATGGTGCACCTAAGAGGCTAAGTGCTTGCCTAGCAAACACACAGCTTTGACTTTGATTCCCCAGAGACACAGAAGCTGGATGCCTGCCTAGTGCATGCCTGTTGTCTCAGCCCGTAATAGGCTAAAGCAGGAGGGGTGCCTTGTTTTCAAGGCCAGTGTGGGCTTCTTAGGGAGTTCACGGTCAGTCTGGACTACAGAACGGGACACCTTGTCTCTAAATAAATAAATAAATAAACAAACCAAACCAAACCACACAAACAAAAGTAAAACATCAGTGGTGTTACCAGTCGTCAATTTAGAATTTATCAAAATATCGCTTTCATATTCACATTCTACTCAAGATGTAAATTAAATGATTAAAATTACTCTAAAATGTTCCTTATTGTGAAATTCCTTTTTTTTTGAAATTCATAGGTCTAATCAGACAAGAGGGCCGCTTCAACTCTCACTTTAATAATGAAAAGAGATATCACCAAAAGCACCTATGTGGTTATTTCTTGCTCATAATGATGAACTAGGCTGCTGCTGCCGCTGCCGCTGCTTCCTCTTCCTCTTCCTCCTCCTCCTCCTCCTCCTCCTTCTTCTTCTTCTTCTTCTTCTTCTTCCCATTATTTACAATCCTAGAATATTATCCACAGAGAGCCTTTACTCTCACTAAACCAAATTATTAAAATATTTGTTTGTGTGTATATATCTCTGTGTGTATGTGTTAACAGGGATGGAACCCAGGGCCTTTGTAGTGAAACACATCTCTGGCCTTTTAAAATTTATTCTATTTTTCCTTTCTTTTTTCTTTCTTTCTTTCTTTCTTTCTTTCTTTCTTTCTTTCTTTCTTTCTTTTTTGAGGTAGAATCTTGCTTATTGGTCAAGTTGCCCAGGCTGGGCTCCGGCACGTGGCCCTCTTGCCTTAGCCTCCTAGAGTGCTGAGGGGACAGCCTGCACTATGATACTGGGCCAAATTGTCAAAAGTGTTATCTTTCAAGAAAGAAGCATTTTATGTATATTCAACAAAGGGGTGGTGGGCAAAATCATCGCTACACAATTAACTCTCTTGTTTTCTAAAATGCCATCTTTAGCTATTTCCAACTTGAATCAGGATGTATTTCTTTCCTTTTGGGCAGGAGACCAAAGCTGAAATAATATCCAGAGAAAATAAGAAAAGATTATTAGCTAAGGAAGAAGAAAAAGAGGAGCAAAAATGGATGATTCTGTCACCTTCTATTAAAGAAGAAATAAAAGAGAATTTAAACTCTGGAATAAAGAAACTGGAAGACTTTTTGAAATCATGCAAAACGAACTCAGTGAAAGTTCAAGCTGAAATGGAAGGGCTGGCTGCCTGCCTGACAGCGTGGAAGGAGCATTGCCGTGGTGCGGGTACGCGTCATGCTTTGTCATACTGGTGGCTTGGAGAAAGACTGGAAATGTAATGACAGCGGTTGTTTGTGAACTAGAGATGTGTTCTGTTACTAGAAGGCTTTTGTGAGTTATTGTTCCTACGTCGTCATTATTGTTATCTCCATCTGCATAATGACTGAGGACATCTCAGTCTTTTTGCAGCAAATACCCCGTAGATTCATAGCCAAAAAAATAGGTTTAAGAATAGCTACTTACCCATGGGTGGGCGTGGCAAAGGGCAGCCAGGAAAATGGCGAGGTGCAAGGGAGAATCTGTCACTCCATTTCAGCTCCAAAGCAAGCATAGGTTTTTCTCTGAGTAAACCTAGAGTAAATAGACATTCGTGTTTGTTGGCCATGCTGAGCTCTTCCATGTGTAGACCCCATACATTTTCAGGCAATAAAATAAGTTTTTAAAATGGAGAGAGATAGAGAGAGGAAGACAGAGTGAAATGAGCCTGTATAAAGACCTGCATGGAAATTGAGAGCAGGTGGACTTGATACATTTCATAGGCCTCCTATGTTCTCTTCCTTCCTTCCTTCCTTCCTTCCTTCCTTTCTTTCTTTCTTTCTTTCTTTCTTTCTTTCTTTCTTTCTCTTTCTTCCTTTCTTTCCTGCTTTCTTTCTTCTTTCTTTCTTTTTAAAAAATAATCCTGGTCTATCTATCAGTCTGGAGGACTTTGACTCTGGAATTCATTTAACACCTGCCTCCCAAGCTCTCTTTCCCTCACATCCTGCATCAGCATCTTGTTTCATTACCTCCTCTGAGTTCTGGCAAATGTGATTGTTCACTGAGTACCTTATTCCAATGAGGGACTTATGACTTGGCCCAGCGTGTTTTCATTTTCAACCAAAACGCTGAATTAGGATTTGAAGTTGGTTGCTACTGAGAGAAATCAAGAGAGGCTTAAAGACTTAGAGGATACAATAATCAGGGCTGGAGGCATGGCATAGAATGGGGTTGGAGGAAGGTGAGTTCAATTCCCCAGCACCACATAAGCTGGGCGAGGTGGCACATGCCTATAATCCCATCACTCGGGAGGCTGAGATAGGGGGATTGCCTTGAATCCAAAGCCAACCTGGTTCCATAATGACTTCAGGAGCAGCCAGGCCTACAGAGTGCATCTCTGTCTCAAAAAAAAAAAAAAATGCAGTAGTTTAGTTTATTTAGTTAAGTGAAAGTTACGTGTGGACATCCCAGAGCTGCTGGGACAGCTGTATAGTCTCAGTAAGTCACCCAAGCTTCTTTGTTCAGCTGGTTCTATTAGGTGGGTATGTGGCTCATTCTTCACACTGCCTTGCAGTTTACATTCTATGCAGAAGGAGAAAGGGAAGAAGGGATTTTTCCCTATGTCTATCAGAACTCCATGTCTCTTTTAAGGAGCTTTTCTAGTCATAAGTCACTTCTGCGTAGATACCATTAGCCAGAACTTAGTCGTGAGACCACACTTGACTACAAGGGGTGCGGGTAAATATAGACTTTATTGAAGGTTTATCTAAATTCTACTTCTCCTTCAAATCAACTTCACTAAGTATATCTTCACAAAGCTTTTCTACTGTTGGGCTTTGGTAACACCTTCAGTTTCTCCTTTGTGCCTTCAAGTAATACACATTGTTTTTCTAAATGAGCTGGAAGCTCCTAAACAGGTAAGAATTTGGTATTAAATTTCTTTGGTAGCCTTTTTTCAGTATTCAGTACTTGTTTGGCAATACTACTGAAAGTATTTTCTTTTCTCCCCCATTTTATTGATATGTATAAGTGCAAAATTTAAGGTTTACAGTGAAGATACGTAAGTGCACTGAATAGATTTTCTTTTTAAAGTTTGACTAGAATAATGACAGACTCTGAGAAGCCTTGAAGAGATATGAAAAGATGTGGTATGAAAAGAGAAGAGAGGTACAAAGGACATATGCAACTCTAAAAAATTGAAGAGGTGTGGCAAGAACCTGCACCACACGGTTGGAATAAGGGAATCAAATGGAAGAACTTTACTGCAATGGTTACACTAAATACTAAAGGCTGAAAAAGTGTGGCTCAGTGAATATTGCTCAGTTTTAAACTAAGCATCTAAAGTCATGCGAATATTTTTCTTGAACATATTGGAAATAAAAATAAGATGGGAATATGATGAGTTGCCTCAAAATTCTACCAATATCAGCGTTAAAATGTGATTTCTAACATTAATCATGAGATTTTTTTTTTTAGCCAACCCCTGGAGTAGTTGTTCCCAAAAACTCATGGACGTGATGAAATATAGACATTATACTTTAATTTAATTTTACTTAGCTTTCTTTATTCCCAAATCCCCATTATGCCAAGTAAGACATTGACTTTAATTACTATTGATGATTTAATCTTAGATAATAAAATTTAATATTTTGTTATGTTTTATAAATATATTATTTATTTTTTCTTCCTAGATAAAACCACAAAAGACTTAGGTATAGCTGTTCAGATGATGAAACGGATCCACTCCTTGATAGATAAATACTCAGAACTTTTGCAAGACACAGATTGGCGATTCATAATCAAATGTCTTAGGTATTTAAGATTTGATGACCTGGCAACTTCTTTATGCTTAAAACAGGTAACATTTTAATAGAGTAAATAATAGATATGCATAAGTTTCATGGAAAAACAAGACATCAAAATTATTAACGCTTAGATTAAATATAAACATCTAATCTTTTTTTAGAATTTTAAAACTGAAAACTATCATTATTAGTAAGCCGATTGCCCTATCTTTAACCTAAAAGTAGAAATATTGTACAAATGTATGCTTGAGTGGATTAACTGCCAAATAACTTGTATAGGCCTTAGAAATACCCATATGATTGATTTTAGTAAAGTATATTAAAGCTATAATGTGATTGTTTAATTAAAAAAAAAACCCAATAACTTGCAGCTACCAACACCATAATGGACATTTTAAATGCCTAATGCCTGTTTATTTATTCACGGGTAAGAGGATGATTTAAATGACAATGTCTTCACAGAATTTAAATGGTAAAATATTTTTTACATAGAGAAAACTTAGTAGCAATTATTTTAATTATTTAAATGATGTTACAACATAAAATTACTTTAAATGATCTTCTAAAAAATAGGACATAGTAGACAACACAAAGATGAAAAAGCATAAATATTCAGTTGGCGTTGGAGCAGCTCGGTTTCAACTACAGTACATGGGCCATTTTCTGATACGAGAAGAGAGAAAAGATCCAGACCCAAGGGTCCAGGATTTTATTCCTGACACATGGCAGGTAATAGTGTGAATGAAAGAACAATCTCTGTTTTAATAAACACACTTTGTGTGAATTTAGGTGTTTCTTATTGTCATGCCTGTCTACACTATGTAAAGCATAGACTTATAAATATTATCTCATGTAAAATATTTAGTTACTTAAAAGGCCAAATGAAAGTTTTTCTTTATATAAAAAGCATAAGTTTTATTTAATATAGACCAAGATGTACTTTCTGAAGCAGTCTACTTTTATAAAATAAGTAGGTTTGTTTAGCTCACAGTTTTGAAGGCTCAAAGTCCAAGAATAGATGTCTACACCAGTTCGACTTCTGTTGAGGATCAATGTAACAATAGAATAGCATGACATCACGGTGGTACGCGTGTGTGAGAAAACATCACATCCTCACATAAGGAGAGAGAATGAGATGAGGCTACATTTAGGCTTTTCCCTCTTTTGAGCACTACTCTACCGAATATGTCCAGGTGAATGACCTTTCAAGGACAGACTCCTGGTTGCCTGGGGGAACTTCCACTGGGCCTTACTTGTTTAAGGTGCCGCCACTGCCCAATATTGTTGCTCTGGAGGACCAACCTTCTTACACAGGGACTCTTGGAAGACACTAAAACTGTACCCAAACCATGTACTGATTTTACCTTTCTAATATTGGTGAGGTATCTTAAAAAAAAAAAAAAAATCCTGTTCCCCTTCTGTGAGCAGGAGGGCTAATTTCTTATTTCAGTATGGGGCATGATGGAGACAAATGCTCCCAGTTATTCCATGCACATTGTAACTTGCCTGATGCCTGCATCACTCAAAAGTGGCTAGAAATACACCCCAACAGAAGAAGGCTGCACATTGAGATTTTTTTAGGTGTGTTTTCAACTTCTGCACTTTAGGCAGGCTTACAATTCTTTCAGTCATTACATTGATAAATAAAATCATAGGCTGTGAAGATGAAGCCCCCACCTGCCCCCAAAAGCAGGTACCTGACATACTTCCATACAGAAAGCAAGGGACAGGTTAAACAATTACAAATATTTAATGTTTTTCCTCCCAGCCTTTTTTTATCATCTTAACTTACATATTTATTACTTTCTAGAACTTTATTTTTCAAAGCCATATTGTGCTTTCAAAATGATAACTGTAAAAATCTCTTTAATAACAGTATATTTCATTCAAACTCACTATCCATATTTTCAGAAATAAAATTTAGCTTTCCAATGCTCAAATACATTGTATCCCCTGAGAGAATGGCCTAAGTTTTTCAGATACACCTTTCTGATTTTTCCATGTTTTTGCTACTTCCAGTTATTGCAGTTGAGGCTCAGGAAATTCCATTGGAAATGTACTAATATGTGTGTGTTGCTGACATGTTGTTAATGTTATTGAACCAAATCATTCTCTATACACGGCAGCGAGAGCTCCTTGACGTCGTGGACAATCATGAGTCAGCTGTGATCGTTGCCCCAACGTCCTCAGGGAAAACCTATGCCTCCTACTACTGCATGGAGAAAGTGCTGAGGGAGAGTGACGAAGGGGTGGTCGTGTATGTAGCGCCAACAAAGGTAGCGCCCCAGTGCCTGTAATAGGGTCCTTTATTCCTGAACTTCTGGTCTAAAAATATTGCACACGGTCGCATAGTAGGTTAGCTTCATTTTGTTTTCTTAACTTGCGCTTTTCCACTCTAGTTTCTGAGTTCATTTTCATGAGAAGCATTTCAGAAAAAAAAATCCAATTTTGCAGTCTTGTCTTTGAGCTTGTCGCTTAAACTGAGAAAAGCAGTGAGCAGGCTACGTGCTTGATCCTGGGCTCAGTTCTAGCCACTAATGGACATATTTTATTTCAGCCGTGGGAGGATGACCCTACGTAGGAAAGACATAAATCTGTCTTAGGTTTCTCTGATCTGAACTTCTTCCTTAGCAATCTCATGTTTTTTTTCTCAGTTTTGGTAGTTTGAGTATTAAGCTCTTCATGTTTTCTTCTTAGATGTGGGAACTCTTACAATTTTTAGTTTAGACAAAGACTTTTTGTTTTAATTTGGGTTGAACTTTACCAGTGAGATCTATATGCTTAGGTTAGGACCTGAAAGAGGTAACTTCAGTGTACACTGTATAGAAAGTTGAGCAGAAGAAGTGGGCTATTAAGCTTTCTGCACTTGTAACAGAACATTGTCTTTGACAATTCCTATTGTCCCTTGATA
Source organism: Ctenodactylus gundi (assembly GCA_004027205.1). Lineage (NCBI taxonomy): Eukaryota > Metazoa > Chordata > Mammalia > Rodentia > Ctenodactylidae > Ctenodactylus > Ctenodactylus gundi. Next base: position 77,177 of record PVKB01000058.1, on the reverse strand, counting down.
TTTCACCTCCCTATTTTTCCAAAAATTATTCTTTTTGTCAATCTGTGTTTGTTGTACCTGAGGAACCGGTGCATATAAACGTAACATTTTGAAGACTTTTACTTCCCTTCCTTCTCTAGCCCTCTCCCTGTCCACACACATCACCTTTCTCTCCCCACAAAATCTTTCCTCTATTTTTTTCCCTGGCTCTTTTATTTTGCTATTTTGCTCCTTGTACATTTTTATAGTGGGTTTTCTCATATTTGAGAAGCCATGAGTTACTTAAGTTTGTGTCTGAACTCATTTCACTGCACATGCTAATCTCAAGGTGCATCCTTTTTCCTACAAATGAGTCAAATTTATTTTTCTTTGTTATGTGTCTAATGAATCTGTTTCTTTATTAATCAGGCTCTTGTTAATCAAGTGGCAGCAGCTGTCCAATATCGTTACACCAAAAATCTGCCCAGTGGCCAAACTCTATGTGGTGTTTTTACCAGGGAATATCGTCACAATGTCCTCAGCTGTCAGGTATGGTATGTACATTAACAAACTTGATAGCAAATTATGTTACATTGCCTATGTATTTCCTTTATTAGAAATTCAACATCTTCACAAGGCCCCATAAGCAATAATTTGTGAAAGACAAAATGTCTTTAGAGAATATATGATTTTGTAATATTCTGGAGTGGAAACTAGGATTCACTTTTTTCTAATGATCTTTACAGTTTGATTTCAGACTTCATTTATGAATTTTTACCTCATTGTGATTCATAAATGAAGTCAAAACTATTCGAAGAGCTGTAGTAATTCTAATCATAATTACATTTTGTTGAAAAATATTCTACTTGCAAAGGATACAGACTACAGTGTGAAGATTTTCCTTTTTAACTTGCAGATCAATTATAGAGTAAGCAAAAAATAAACACATGACCCTAGAACACTGTGTATTAGACATGGGATGTCTCTTTCAAGTAATGACTTGCCCATACATGAGGACTGTGGTGAGCATAGAGAATAGCTGTCAATGTTTCCACTTATGCCTCCACATTCCATATCTTAAGATGAACCTAAGTAGAGGAAGAAACAGTGGTCAGTTTTGGCTTATGTGCAACAACTCTGTAAACATAACTCAAGCTGAAGTCTAGGTCATGGTTAGATTTTAAAAATACAGCCCTGTGACAATGAATGATTTCTATTTTTAATCTCTGAATGCTCATTAGTGAAGATAATAGAGAATAATCGAAACACATTACATGTATGTGTGTAAATGTTCCAAAGATCATTATTATTTTTCATGTTTAATATGTGTGAATAAATACAACAAGGAGAAATTAAACTTCACATCTATTGTTTCATTATTTTGGATCCTCAAAAACCACTTTCATATGGATTAAACAAATATAGCACAATTTTTATGAAACTAATTCCCAGAAGTAATATTATATGCTAACTACCAGTTGTTATATTTAGAACCATAATCCGATTGCATATAGTTTTATAGCTACGCCTGCATGTATTTAGTAGCCCATATGTTAATTATATGATATTATTATTTTTAGGTATTAATTACAGTGCCTGCCTGCCTTCAAATTCTTCTGCTAGCTCCTCACTGCCAAAGCTGGGTGAAAAGAATCAGATATGTTATATTTGATGAGGTATATGCTTTGTTTTATTTCTCTGGGCTAATTTCCTTGTATACATGAGAGCTATCTTTCAAGTTCAGATCCAGGAGGTGTCTAGTTTTGAGCAGTTACTCCAGAGAATTATAACTAGTCTTTTTTCTCCTTTCTCTGTTGAGACTCAGGATATACTGACTGATGCACTGTGTTGAGCTCACAGTGAGGGGAACATTTCATTGGCAATGACTATTTCAGGGGGAATAGAATTCAAATACTATGAAATGTAAATGCTGGATGGTGATTTCAAAATCTGATATTTGACTTCTTAAGCAAGGACTTCTGGGTTCCATCAATGATGTCAAATACACAAGTTATTTTTAATCAGTTGTTTTTGTTGTCCCAGAAATTATCAATTCAATTTACTTGCCTGTAATCCACCCCTCCAGGCTAGGCCCCAATCAACCAACAGCACATGGTTCCATAGACAATCCATAATATTCAAATACATGAGACTTTTGGGGGACATTCCAGATTCAAACCACAATAGAAGTCAGTGGAACAATGGCCTCAGTCTCATTTTCCTCTCCTTTTGACCTTTGCCCAGGCTCTCTGCTGGCCAATTCCAATGGAACCAGAGAACATGACAGGTTTTTGCAGTAGTACTATATATCAGTTTCTATGAGAAGTAGAATATAAAACCAATATAAGTTGATAGGGTCCAATGGAAGAGATCTGTCAAATTTACACAGAAGCATCATTAAGAATATTTAAGAGATTGAAACCATTCAAAATGAATTCTTTTTTTCTCAAGGAATTTCTACTTTTAAACAGAAAAAGAATACATACCTTGACTTTTTGTTGTTGTAAATTTGAGACTACCAGTCAGTGACTTTCATTTGTTCAATACTGATTTATTATATTTATGTTTGGTTAATTTTTATACAGTGCATCCTGAGGGCGGTGAATATTCCTGCTTTAAAAAAAACTTTGTCTATGAAATTTAGAACTCTGAATTGTCTAATCTCAAAACTCTGAGGAAACATAACAGTGGAATCTCATTTCTCACAAGCTGCTGTCTGTTCTGTCAGTCGGGTTGTGGGGAAATGCAGTGTGGGTGATGACGCAGCTCCAATAGCACATCCTCTTCAGTTGATTATCAGGTGTCATAATTTAATCTATTTAATTAAGATCACACTTTAGGATCTTTGATCTAGTTCAATTTGTTTTACTTGGTCAAGAGACAGCTACCCATTTACTCCAGAAATATTTCAGGAAAATCTTGTGAGTGCCAGGTCCTCTGACTACAATTTTATTTCTCCAGCCCGGACATCAAATTTATCCTCCAAACCCACAGTAATAAAAAAAAACATACAATATTGGCAAAAAACAGTCTAACCAATGGACTGGACTTGAGAATGCAAAGACAGCTTCAGATACTCTCAGTAATGTGATCTTTGACAAATGGTCCCAAAACTTACACTGCAGAGAGGATAATCTTTTCAATAAATGATGTTAGGAGAACTAGTTATCCACGTGTGGATGAATGAGTCTAGAAGCCTATCTTTCATATTGTTCTAAAATCAAATAAAATTGGATCAAGGATCTAGATATTAAAATGAAAGCAATGAATCACCAGCAGGATCAAATAGGTAAAACCCTTGAAGATGTAGGCATGGGCAAAGACTTTCTGAGTAGATCACTTGATACAAAAAATAATAATACTCCAAGAATTAATAAATGGGATTATATCCAATCAAAAAGCTTCTGCACAGCAAAGGAAACCATCAACAGAGAGAAGAGAGAACCAAGAGAATGGGAAAATTTTTTCCCATTTTGTAGATATATACATATGTGATGCATAATGTTTACATTGAAATCGAATTTTTTCTGCACATATATATCGTGTCAAAATTATAAAACCTACCTTGGACAAGATCATACACCTTAAACAGGGAGCAAATAACTAGAAATGTACAAAGAACTGAAGAAGTATAGATTCCTCAATATCAAAGACCTGATTTAAAATGCCCGATTGAATGAATAAACAGTTCTCAGAAGACGTACAGAGGGCTAAAAAGTACACAAAAATGTTCAACATCTTTAGTCATTAGAGAAATGCAAATCAAAACAACACCAAGATGCTATCTTACTTCAGTAAGAATGGTTTTTATTAAAATCTCATCAAGCAATATGTGTTGGTGAGGATGGGGGAGAGGAATTCTTTTACATTGATGGTGGGACTGTAAATTGGCACAATCATTACAGAAAGTGGTATGGAGATTCCTCAACAAAAGCTAAAAATAGATACTCCATTTGATCCAGAGGTATCTCTTCTTGGTAGCTTTCTAAATGAGTTATAGTGCCATGTAACAGAGATACATGCATAGCCATTGACAGCATCACAACTGACAGTAGATAAATTCTGGAAGATGCTGAAATCTCCATCAATAGACCAATGGACAAAAAAAATGTGAAATACATGCACAGGGGAGTGTTACTCTGTTACAAACACGGATACATTCAAGTCATTTGTAGGAGAATGGATAAAACTTGAGACCATGACGCTTTTCGAAAAGAATCATACTCAAGATTAAATATCACAATGAAATAAAGAGTATAAAGAAATAATGAGTCAAAACTGTGAGATACGGTGAGTCGGAGAAGGGTGGGGGTGGGAGGGTGCAAAGGGAGAGGGGAAGGGAATGTGACGTGTCTGTGCACAAAACTCTCAAGTTTGACGTAACCATCGTGAATCACAAACAAGCTAATAACAAGGGGGGAAAAAAGGAAAACCCTCATGTTGAGCTTAACAATTGCCTGCAATTTGTAGGATATATAAACATGGCATGGCCACTGAAAGGTAACAGAAAAGTATGCATGATGATTTCAAGATTTCATGTTTTATTTTCATTTTCTGTTTTTAAAATCATCTTAAGAAAAACCATTTTTTTTTTCTTTAAAAGGTCCACTGTCTTGGTGGAGAAATTGGGGCAGAAATCTGGGAGCATCTTCTTGTCATGATCCGATGTCCCTTTTTGGCTCTTTCTGCCACCATAAGCAATCCCGAACATCTCACTGAGTAGGTATTGGGATCTTTTTGAACAGAGTGCTTGCCTATCTTGAATGTTTGAATTTCATACCTCTGAAAGGCTTCTGATGAGATTCATAACTTTCCAGTTAAGTAATAGTTCATTGGTAGGTCTTTAAGACAGTGCTTTTCTAGGGCTTCCAGGCAAGTATTGGTTAACTTCTGTAATCTCTGTAAAAAATGAAAGACTCCTCCAGTCAGATCTGCATTTGAATAAGAAATTTTCCTGGGCATTTCAAAAAGGTCAAGAAGAAAATATCAAAAAATGTTCACACATTCAGGCTCTGAGTTCAACTCCCCAGCACCACATAAGCCGGAGGTGGTGCACACACTTGTAATCCCAGCACTTGGGAGGCTGAGGCAGCAGGATTGCTTACTAGGCAAGCTCTATAACTGCTGTGCTATTCCTCCAGCGTCATTATTTCTATTCTAAAATGTAGAAAATGAAAAAGTACAGTAATCCACTGAAAGCTACAGGTTATATTATTCATAATGGGGCTTCCATCTCAGTGCCAGGTTCAAAAGCCAATTTCCTCAGGTGGAACTGTAAGGCATGAACTTGTCTTTACTCAAACTATGTAATCCAAGGGAAGTATTTCCATTTTCTGCTTAAATAATATGTCAACTTATTTTTGAAGGTGGCTGCAGTCGGTAAAACAGTACTGGAAGCAAAAAGATAACGTAATAGCGAAAAGCATGACTTCCAGGAAAACTGCTGATGGGCGTGCCAGTTTTCCGAAAGACCACTTCCAAGTAAAGCAGTCATACAAAGTTAGGCTCGGTGTGTTCGTTATATTCATGTAAATATTATCTTTTATTTCAAAATTATTCCCCTTCTTCCATTTTTGTTAATCGGAACAGTGTTTCTCTTCATTTTCAGTGCTGTATGGGGAGAGGTACAATGACTTGGAGAAGTATCTGTGTTCAGTTGAGAACGATGATGTTTGCTTTAAGCATTTTCATCCATGTGCTTCATTAACAATCAGTCACGTAAGTAAGAATCGCAACACTTGTGCTCAGTCACATAAAAGATTTGTACACATTATAAACTAATATTTGCTTATCTGGTACTTAAAGGATACTTTATGACTATACTTTAACTGTGATTTTAAAAAATATCAAGAAGGTTCTTAGTTTCAACGGTTCCTGTTAGTATCTGAATGTACAAAGCTCAGAAGCTACCTTTTTTCACTTAAAACCTGGATTGTGTTTATTCTTGAACATGATTTTGGTTCAGTTTCTTCCATCTCAGCTCCTAAGGCTCTGAGCACAATTAGAATCCCGAGTGAACCACTCCTAATCCACCTGAGAGTTTAAACCCTGTGAGTCAGGTTGAATAATGGGGAATAAAACCTACTCTAATTTAGCAAGTAACTTTGGTTTTGTTAATGAGCCAATAAGGTGATGCCTTCAAAAGATTTCAGTTGGGAAATTTAAATATATTTCACAATGTGGATGCTATTAAACTTTGTTAAACATAATTTGCATCTTGTCAAGTTAATTGTGTTCTTTTGGAAAGGGCCAGATGCGCGTCCTGTAGCTTGGTTAAGGCTTCTATGTCTCCCTTCCTGTGTCCTTTCCATTCACCTACTGCAGAGACCTCACCTGGAGGCCCTCCTGCTACATCCTGATCCTCAGATATTTCACTTCACATGCCAAATGCCAGTTGTCCAGATCCTGTACGTCTTTCAGGACTTTTTAGTGTGAAATTTTATCAGAATTGTCCATGACTTCCTCCATTGGATATGATCTTTTCTTCCTAGTCTTTGTCTGTGTTTGTTATGTGACAGTCACTAAGGTCACCTGACAACTGAAGTTGTTTATGTGCATACTTTCTTTATACTTCCAGAATAACTCTCGAAGATAGATTTTATGTACTCTTCCTAACAAACTTCATTATACATAAATGTGGCTTGTTAAAAATATGTTAAATAAGAATGGCCAGATGAAGCTGAGAGCTTGCTTTGTGTCCTAGAAATTGAAATATTTCTTAATTAACCCAGTGCAGCACTTACAAGAAAATTATGGGACCAGGAAGCAATACACATACATTTCTCTCTCAGGATCTAACAAATCCAGAATGACTCACTTTATAGCCTGTGTGGTATGCTGCAATGATGTCGAAAAGCAACTAAACAAATCAGAATGATGGGCATTTTTTATTTTGGTTAAAAAAACCCAACAAATCACATAAAATTTAACTTTGTTTTTGGTAAATACACAAATTCCAAATTCTGTAACACATTAGAACCATGGAGTTTGTGAAATTAGTGTCTACTTCCATCCCTCTTTCAGGGGTTCACTTATTTCCTATCTGACTTTTGCCTCTCTTTCTACTCAGCCAATCATGTTTTGGCCATTTTATGTTATTATTTTTGTGTAGTTCATAATAGGGACACCCATCTATTGTCAGTCATTTGTGCGTGGTCTATTTCACTGAGCATTATTGACTCTAGGTGGCCCCTTTTAGTTCAAATGCTTCATATCTGTCTTTCTTTGTGGCTGCATAGCATAACATTGTGTATAGGTACCACATCTTTTTTTAATCATTCCTGTATGGATGGGCAGGTAGGTTGTTTCCAAGATTTGGCTATTATCAATTGTGATGCTATAAAAATGGATAAGCAGATACAACAGAATTGATGGCAATTTCGATAGGATTTTATTACAGAAGGTATTTTTTTTGTGGTTCCACTAAGTAGAACTTCCAGCATTTTGCCATAGAATAGCTAAATTGATCTAAAAATATGATCTTTAAGTTGGTAATTATTTTGGTCCAACCAAAACTCTGAATAAAACTAAGGTATTAACAATATTCCTGTGACTTAACTCACACTCTGAAGTTAGACTAGATGACAATTCAAAAATAAATAACAAACTAATTCGTTCCACTCATTTCTTCCTTTGCTCCCTTTTCCTTCTTTTCTTTCTTCTTTCCTCTCTTCCTGGTATTCAGAGATTACTGAACTTTTTATTATTATCAGGCTCCTAAAATAGCGTAGTAGTTTAAAAATTATCTATTTTGATTAAGATTGGTCAAGGTGGCTTATCTTTAGTCAAAAATAAATATAGTGGTTCAGAGTATCTTGGAAAATTTTCGCTTTGGTCTAAGGGCATTTCCTCTGCTTTTAGTAGCTATTAACAGAGCAATTGGAAAACAATAGAACTTCTATAGTGTGCTGTGTTCCCATATGGTTCTTCAGAAGGCCATGCTGGTGTATGCATCTTCATACTTATAGCCTTTTTAGCAATATTCCAACTGAGTAAATACCTCCTAAACTGATGTAGTGAAATTCAGATTAATTTGAAAGAACTGAACGGTGAGAAAAAATCATACTGAATTGTAACATCATAAAGAACCACATACACTAGAGATGATTTTGGAGGGGAAGGGAAAGAATGGGGAGCAGGAACTACTTCTAACTGCAGGGAGGGATTACCCTCAACCCATTTGTGGCTTGTTTCTGGCTAAGAATAGTGTTACTCGGCTTTGTCACTAATTATTGTGCCACACAAGATCAGCTGTTGACTTCTAGAAATCTGTCAGCTCTATAGAATTCTTGAAAGAACTGCTACGTATCACTGCTTGGCCTACCTGTGGTGTCAGAGATACTGGGTCATGCTATAACACTGCTGCTTTTATAAACAAAGGACGGTACAAAGGTTTAACCCTTTGTGTCTCCTGTTCTTTGCCTAGAGTGACTAGAGTTTTACCATTTCTTTTTTCCCCCATTTTATTGATATGTATATGTGCAAAATTTAAGGTTTACAATGGAGTTGAGCCTTTTATGCACATACATATCTTTCATTCGTTATTGAAGAGTCAAGAACAACTAAACTGAAATCACAGCCTTCAGTCATAGAATTGTTAAATTGGTCTAAAAATTATGCTCTATAAATTGGTAATTACATTAACAGCTAAAGCATCAATCATTTGCCATGCACTTTGATAGCCATACAATAAGTATATTACATTAAAAATTCTCATGACAAATCAATAGCACAAGTAGAATTATCCGGAGGGTTAGAAATGAGTGAACTCAGGCCTTTGTAAAAGAAAAAGAAACTTAAGGAACTGCAAGTATTTCAGTAAGCAAAACCAAAGACCTATAGAATGTAGGATAATTTCTCGGTTTATGTCTTCTTTTAGTTAGAAAATTTAAGTGTCTGCTCTCAAGTAATAATTAATATGGTAAAAAAGTGCCAGCAGTCCGTAAGGCTATGTTCATTCAGAATACTGGCATAATTTACCATTTATCCAACTCTAATGCTCAAATTGAGAAGTGTTAAATGATGAGTCTATGTAAAACCCTTAAAGAATGTGATCACATATTAATTTTGATTAGGTCACACAATAGTCTGAAGGCAGAAGTGCGACTACTCTTGCTTCTAGTAAAAATAAGAAACTAGAATTGAGAGGTGAGTTTAAAGCCAGATTTTGACTCACTTTTTAAAATATTTTCTGCTTTGCAGAATATTTTCATCTTCTTGCAGGTGTGTTATATCAATAGTTGGAGTCATCCTGTTAGCAAAGAATTTCCAAATTACAGAGATAGTTGATAGAAATATTTGAGAACTTATTTTTTTCCCCATTTTGTTGATATGTATAAGAGCAAAATTTAAGGTTTACAATGAAGTTGAGCATTCTGTGCACCTACGTATCTTGTCAAGGTGACAAGGACTTTCCCACTCTCCTTTTGTCCCTCCCCCTACCCACCCCTCCCACTCTCCCCATCCTACTCCAGTGGTTCACTTTGTTTTTCGTTTTAAGCTCCATGAGATAGTTGTCATCTGGGACTCTCATATCAGAGAGACCATTCGATTTTCACCTTCTGCTTCTGACTCACTTCACTAAGCTTGATGTTCTCAAGTTTCTTCCATTTGCCTGCAAAAGCCTCCTTGGCGTCGGACTTTATAGATGCACAGTATTCCATTGTGTATAAATACCACAATTTGTGTATCCATTGGTCTGTTGATAACTTATTAATAGCTATTTATTAAAACAAGAGACTTACAGTAAAAATATTTTGGGGAAATCTGCATACTATACTTGTTTCTTTGATTTTAATACTTTCCACCAGACATCTCAATAAATCCTAATTAAACACACAAAATTCATTTCTCCATTTTTTGGGCAAATGTTATATTAATCTATTTAGCAGTCTTCTATAAAAAGGGCATAGACTGAGTTGCTTTAAAAACAAATATCTACTTCTCATGCCTCTGGACGTTGAGAAGTCCAAGATCAAAGTCCTGGCAGTTTTGGGATCTGGATGTGGTACACACAGCTTACACTGAGTATTTTGGGCACAAACATATCATGACATCATTACAGTCCCTTCCCTCCCCCCCATTTTTGAGCCTCATGCTTACTCCCCACCCCCAACTCTCATTATTACACCCATTTAGTTCTATAAAATGCCTTTATTCTGGGTTTCTCATATTAAAGAAACTATGTGATACTTAACCTTTGGCATCTAACTCACTTCACTAAGCATGATGTTCTCAAGTTGCATCCATTCACTGACAAATCTATCTATCTTTAGGGAAGAGTAGTATTCCATTGTGTGCTTTCTACACATAGAAGTAAGAGTCATATTCATAACCAAAGCAATTTTACTTTCAGCTGCAGGATAGGGGTTGTATGTTCTTCTTTACAGAGTCTACTCTGCACATTGTCCAGTTTTCTAGTAGTTCAATTTAAATTGTGAGATAGTAAATAGATAATAGCTCAATTAAAATTATTAGGTAATTATTAGAGGTTTTTGGTGGCCCTTGGGGTTTATTTATAATATAGTTATTCAAGAGGATTCATGATAGTATTGTGTTACCATATAGCACCTCCCAATATTGAACATATTAGTTGAATGCCTTTCAATGACCTTGGGCTCTTGATAGTAGCTATGAGGTAAAAAATGAGATAAAATATAAGCTAAAATGAATATTAAAAGTTCAATTTTATTTCAAACATAGATTGAAACATATGGATTTCCTTCTGATCTTGCACTTTCCCCTCGGGAAAGCATCCAGCTTTATGATACTATGCTTGAAGTCTGGGACAGCTGGCCCCAAGCCGAGGTAAATAATATTCGTGGATTAACAGTATTTGCGAAGATGGTAGCATGACTTTTTAAAGAGACGAACTGTCCCTCTTTCTAATCACTTAGGTTTTATCTTTTAAAACTGTGACTGGAAAGTGTCTAAAATAAAATTAACAATATCATATATTCTTGCTATCTTAGTGGGTTTTAAAATAATCTTTTATTTAATGCTGGGAAAGACTTCTTTAACTTCTGGGACACTATGGTATTTTCACGTCCTCTGTTTTCTGTCGTTCGTCTTGCCTGACTTCTCTGTGTGCCTGTTGTCTGATTCACACAATGAGTCTGTGCTCCGTATCCTTTCCTCTGACTGGTTCATGTGTCCTCATGGTATTAGAAACTTGGAAATAACAGTACGTGTAGCAGTTTTTATTTTTTGTGTGTGATTTTATGTAATTTGCTTTTTGTCTTTTCCAGGAATTGTGTCCCGAGAACTTCATTCATTTTAAGGACAAAGTAGTCATTAAAAAGTCAGATGCTAGAAAATATGAAGAGAGCTTGAAGGCAGAATTAACACATTGGATTAAGAATGGCCACAAAAAGAAGGTAATTTTGAAGTGGTTTTAGCAAAGCACTCTTTTGTATGTTGTTTTCTTGAGTTGCATCCTTTAGTTAATACCACTTTCTTTTTTTTAGCTCAAATTTTTACTTCAGCATTTTAAGCTGAACACGAAGCTTAGAATGATTATGAGGTAAAATTAACAAAAGAGAAAGGAAATTGGGTTTTGATCATCAGTATCACCTAAACCACACAGGAATCAACCAGGGGCTATCAGTGCTCCCTGCATGCTATAAAAGAGAGGACAAGGGGTTGTGTATTGTTCAGGGTTATATTGCTGATATCTTCTGGGAACACAGAGACTGCATACCAAAAACTGAGACGAGTTCTCACTCTTTGGTCTTATCTCATCTTGAGATTAAAAAAAAAATTCTTGTTTCAAATTGTAATTGTGTATTAAAATATTATGCTCGAGTCATATGTTACACTTATTGTAAGTTATGGATTTATATTAGTAGTTTGACTTATTACCACAAGTCAAGATACCATTTTTTGCAATGACATATATGTGAGTTTTCTCATGTGATTTTCTTTGTACCCATTAGCGTTTTTTTCTCTTCTCATTCAGAAACATAACATACAAGTAATTAAATTTCATTTAAAACTAATTTTTATTTAAAAAATAAAAAATTATTTTGGTAGTGACTTTTATTTATTTTTTTATTTCAAATAAAAAATTTTGGTAGTGACTTATGGATGACATAGCTAGAACTAGCTTCCCACCCTTGCTATCTTCAGGACTAATTTGTGTTCTTTTTAAAACTCCATGTTACATTCCACACGTGTCTATACACATACACACATGATTGTGTACATTATATTCCTTTAATATGACCACATTGTTTCTAACATATGATTTCTGTGTTTTTGGCAGCTGTTAGGAAAGATTTATGATTTATTCATGTTGTCCTAGTTTACAGAAACACAAAACATAAGCGATTAGGAAACTATATAGTATTTCGGCCAGAGGTAGTAATTTCTTTCTTTGTCAGGCACAATTTAATATGTGGGTTTTTAACTTACTGTTGCAGGCCAAAATGGTACTGAGTACTCTTAGTCCTAATTTAGGCCGTAGTCCAGAAAATTTGTTGGACAAATTTCCAGCTCTTGTTGAAAAGCTAAGGAAAATGGAGAAATTACCTGCATTGTTTTTTATGTAAGTCTCTTAATTCAATTTGTTTTTATTGCAAATTTCCATTAAAGTCACTCTTATAAGATGAATAATTATAAAACATTACTGTTGTAATATGTTAATCATTACTATTTCTTTCATCTACTTGTTATTCAAATGCATATCTTATTTAAAGGCATACGTATATCTTTTTAGAAAGTTTCATTGTTAAAATATATTTGATTTTGTTATTATAGATTATCATACTTTATCATACTTTGTTTTCTTTTTACTGTAAATTATTATGTAATGCTTTCTCATCTTATTTACATACCTAGTTTCTTTGTAAAAATCATTTTAATATACATGTATTCAAGTCTTTTATATGAGCCTTCTAATATGCTAGAGTTTTTATTAGCAGAAATTTTATTAATTTTAGTTTGATAAGAACTATGACTGGGAAGCATGAAATATTATTAAAATTATAGATTAAAGTATAAAATAACGTCAAGTTGAACATACTAGTTAAATTAGTTCAGTTCTGATAGACAACAAGTTGAATTTATTTAATGGATAAAGCTATATCTTGGATTAAACTTGCAGTAGAATTTGGGATCAGGAAATTAAAATGTTATTCACTTTTGATAAATTTAAATTGTACACACATTAAAATTTCACATACATAAAGGCACAAAATCTTTGCTGATGTTTTAAAGTCTGATGGTGCATGCTCAGGTGTAAAGGCATCATCATTGGTAATGTATATTTAAAATAATAATAATGGTAAGTGAGTGTAAGACTTTGAAATTTTGAGGACTGAAATAATGTTGCTCATTTTATTCTTATTATTAGGACAAAGAAAATATATTTCGGCATCACGAGGGACTCATAGGGGTCATTTACTTCGCATTTAAGCATAATTATGGAAATTAACAGAAAAAGCTATCTGTATCTCTGAGAAATTTCTGAAAGGCTAACTACAAAATAGAAATGCAAAATTAAATGCTCAGTATTTGTGTATGGATACATATGAAAGAGGAGTAAAATTTTACCTCTAGTTCCTGTATATTTGTTTTGCTGGGTCTTAAATTGGTTTAAGAAAGAGCAACAAGACAGGCCTGGTGGGAGGCCTGGGCTTCCCTCATGAGGAAATAAAGCCCCAATGCCACATAGTCAAATGCTTCCTGTTAAGTAAAGTGTTGCAAGTTGAAAAGGTGGCATAAGAAAGGACTTGTCTAGTGTAGTTAATCGAGTGGAAATGAATGCTAGTTTACCAAGGTTTGTATATTCTTAAGGGCCTCAACGTGTAACCCTTGATGCGGAGAATGTGAGATCATCATTCACATGAATGTTTAACCTTCTACTTTTAAGGAAAAGATTTTATACTTGTGTTATAAAGCACTTTCAACATAAAATTAATAATATGCCAGAATGGTATAGATTGGATGGCATGTTCTGTTCTGAACTTCTTAACATATTTACAATATTCAAGAAGGAAAATAATTAACAAACATATCCAAGATTTAGTTCTAAAGAGAAAAATCCTGCTGAGTTTTCTGTAGAATCTTGAATTGTGTACCGAACTTTCAAAATCTTTTGTCTCGTACAGTTTAAATTGTTATTTTTGAAAAATTATTCTTAACATAGCACAAGATCATCATGAGGTCTGAGGATACATTTGAACTCACACTGTACCCCCAAGAGCTTTTCAAATAGTAGTTCGCCTTCCAACTTTCTATTATCTGAGCTTTGAAAATAAATAGTGAAACTTTTTTTTGGTACTTGGTGGCAATACCTGTCTAAGCTTAAGGACATATGCTTTCTGGCCATGCCCGAATCTATGACTTACGTGTACCCACTATTAGCTGTGTCATTCCCGGACAGTTACTGAATGACTGTGGTCCTTAGCTTTCCCAACTGAAAACATAAGGTGACAAAGTTAAGAATATTTGAAAATTTGAAGTGAGAACGAAATTAAAAACCATTAAAATATTTACTACAATACTATAAATTATTACTGACCAATTTCAGATCTGTAGATCACATTCATTCTATGTAAATTTTCAGAGAATGGAGAGGTAAGCTATTTTTTAATGAGCTAGTGGTGTGCTGTAATGAGAACATCACCACTTAATAAAATAATACATGCTTAGACCTCAGTTATTTGCACTAATATAAAAATGGAAGCAACAAAATGTTATAAAGGAAGGCATGGCCTTGATCATCAGATTGCCCAAAAAGCCGTAAGTCCTCAGGGAGGATGCTTAATTTCTTTATGCAAAGGAGGGATAATGACAGTGCCTTCCTTATAAGGCCTTTGTGTGACCGAATGAGTTAATATCTATAAGCCATCTAGACAAAAATCTGGGGGTAGGATAACGTAAATGTTTATTACAGTTGTATTATTGTCTTTCACATGAAATATTTTGTCATGTGAAATTTTATTACAATAGACCCAGCTTACATAAGCTAGGGCTAAAGTAGTGAGAGGGACTATTGGCTACTTGTAGCCATAAAATTTTGCAGCAAATTATGGTGGCAAAATAAATTTTTTGTGAATTTTTTAGGGTTTTTGTAAGAACTTCTAGATGCCAGATCCTGAGAATTGCGTGAAAAATGCTTTTACTTTCTCTACAAATATCATACTCTTCACAGATTCATACGATATTGCCTGTAACCATTTGTTTAATTATTTGCTCAGACCTGAAAGATTCAAATTCAGATGCTGATATGCTGGATTAGTTTATACATTAAGCCCCAAAATGTTAAGAAACCTGAACCATTGTATTTCTAGGTTCTTACATTTAAAGTAGTATTAAGGTCAGGTCATGGAGATATTTCTTGATTAATGACTGTAACACAGGAGGTTCATCTAGTCTCTAACAAAAAGTTGCCATGCTCCAGAAGGTTAGTAGTGAGAGTTTATGAATTTCTTCATCCTGTCCCTCAAAAAAATGTTTTGGCTGGGTAAAGTGTTTTCTTAAGTTTTAGAAAGTGTTGTGGGAAAATAGGGATAACTGTTTCTTTTGCAAATAGATGGACAAGATTTATTCTTACTTTGCTTATGGAAAGTCAGACTACATTTATAGGACAGATTTTTATGAAATTTATGTTATTATTTTCAAGGCAAGCATTCTTTTAATTTGTTTCCAGATTCAATATACATGATGTAGAAAACTATGCTTTAAGTGTGCAAACTTTTCTAGAGGAAAAACAAAAGGGAAAAAGGCCTCCCAAAGCTGATAAAGAAGCCTTTGATATGGCTGGCAAACTTCAGAAAGTTAAGAAATCCATGGAGAAACAAAAGACATTGTAAGTATCTCACTGGACAAATTGCTCATCAAAGAGTCAAAAGACTCCACGTGCCCCAGTGGCCAGTATATATTAAATGGGTTTTATCAAGAAGTTCTAGATATAGCTTGGGGATATTCATAAATTTGGAAGTAAGAATGGTAACAGTCAGCATTCTCATTGCTGGGACACAGTACCGGATAGGTACCCATAACTTAAAAAAGAGAAAATTTAATCTGGCTCATGGTTTCAGAAAATTCATCCCAAGGTGGAATGACTCCAGAATAGGACCTGATTGAAGGGCATTACAAAGCAACACTGCTTAATTGAAGATGGTCAGAAAGGTCCAAAGGAATTGTGCAAGAGGAAGGGTCGAGGCACAACATACAGGACTTTAGGTCACAGCTTTATTCATTACTCAGAGTCACACAGAATTGTGCTTTACTAATTCCCTGGATAGAGTAAAGCCAGTCCAATTGATAAACCATTTTAATTGTCACGTCATGCTCCTTGTCAACTTAATATCCAGACATATGCCCTTAAACTATATTTAATCTCTAAACACAGGCTTACAATTGTGCCTGATATGCTATAACCAAGCATATTACTTCATTCTCAGGTATCAACGGTATTTCTCAAATGTTCAAGTCAAACACTCCCTTGAGACTCATGGCAAACTCTTAGCTGCGATACTCCATAAAAATAAAATAAGTCACAAAATTATAAGGTACCATGGCACAGAGTAAACATTTTCATTATAAGAGGAAGCAATGGGGAATAGAAAAGAGTAAGACTAAAGCAAGACCGAAACCCAGCAGGGTGAGCATTAATGCCTACAACGCCGTGCCTGGCATTGCATGCACATCACAGTGAGACGAAAATTCTAAAGAAACAGTCCCTAACAGCTGGGTCACGACTGGGCCACTGGACAGATGAGAGGAAAGCAGGAGGCAAACCGCAAGCACGTTCCAACTCTTGTCCGTGCACGCACACTAGGTCCGCATAACACTGCTGATCTGACAGAAGGTGAAACTGAACCCCCGCCACCCTCCTGCTGCTGATTGCCATTTCAAAGCTGCCTTCCGACAACCTGCTTCAGAATATGGTCCCTCTTCTTCCCCCATCCCTTGAGAAAATGGTCTTCAACTAAACTGACCTTTGTGTTGAGGCCCATAGTTCTAAAGAGAATGAGCGGTTCCATCTGTAAGATTTTGCTGGTTGCAGACTACACAAGCTCTTTCTTGGGCACATGGCCTGCAGCTCTTCGTACAGAGGTTCTACACTGCTGATCCCTCCAGCTTTCTGAAATCTCCATAACATCTTCATCTTCATTCCCGAAGCTTCACACATTTGCTCTCTCAGAAGTGAACCCTACAGAAACAGTTCCCTAGTGGGCCTTTCTGAGTACACAGTCCAGACATTCTGAAATGCAAGGTCTCCATGACTGAACCTTCAGCCTTTCATGGGCATTGTGCTGCTGATTTCTGAGATGCTTTCGAGATGTCTTTTTTTCTGTTCTTGTTCAAAGCACTTTATTTCAGAAACAAAAATTCTACAGCGAGGTAGAATTTGCTGAGTTGTCTTTTGATTATATTCTCTTTGTTTTGCTGTTTTCTGTGCAGTAGATAAGGTGATGACCCCATGTGGGAGCAACAGAAGAAGCTTATTCTTTCTTTGTTGCCGATATTATTCACATAGCTTCTTTTCAGAGCTCAAGAAGCCATATTTCAAGCTGGTTTAGTGATCAACAATTTCAGTTATAAAAACATAGGGCATTCCAATGTTTCTCCATCACAATCATGAAGCCGAGGAAAAAGAGGGTCTCTGCCTTCATTATTGTACATCAGGAGGAAACACTTTGACCCTCCCCCGTCCCTTCCTCTCCCTATCCCATCTGCAGTCATTTCCATGAAAAGAGAAGCCACCCAGGCCTCACTCTTACCCCTTCAAATTAAATGTTTTTATGGAATATATTTGTCAAACTAGAAAAATGGAATGTATTTTATTTGACATTTTGTTACATTGATTAAAAACCTGTCAACAATGCATAGGCTGCCTTAAGTGCTTTGCCCATGCTCTATAAAAACAGCAGTGGCATTCTCCCTGACTTAAAGGTTATGTTATTTGGAGATGACATTGCTGAATCATGCATATGGGTGATCTCATCTTATATTTTGAATTCTCTATGTGCCCATATAGCGACAAACTGAAAAACCGAAGGGTGTGAATGCATATAAAAGGCTGTCAGACTGAGGGCTACTGGTTAATGCCATCAGATGACCTAAGAGTACAGGCGACAACCTTTAGCAACCAAACTCAGAGCAGCTGTAGCGCACACTTTGAGCAGAGGGAGAATAGCTCAAAGTTGGCAAGATGAAGCCAGAGTGCTGGTCTTTCTCACCATGTTAGGTGTCCTGAAGGCTGATGTGATCATCAAATGAGCAAGAGGCAAGCAATGTCATCCAGGGTGAAATGATCTTGTTGAGAAGTCCATAGTAAGAATTAAAGGGCATGCGACACCTACTGGAGTTTATTCACAAGGAATCTAAGCTCCAAACAAGAAGGGCCCATGCATTAGAAGAGCAGGCGACTGAGACATGGTGTGGTTGGTGCGTATAGCAGTGAAAATCTGGTTGATTTAAGTGACCTGGAAAGTCCTGGGCTTCCTTTGATGGCTGAATGTGAACATTTTTTTTTTCTTAAAATGTCATTTTTGCAGAGATAAGAAAAGTCAGAAAAAACCCAGAGTATTGGACCAGAGCCTAATAAAGGAAGCCGAATATGAGTGTCTGCTAAAGAGCCTAGAAAAGAACTTGGAAATCCCTCAGGACTGCACCTATGCAGATCGGAAAGCGATGGACATGGAGGTCAGCTCTTAGAAGGGGACAGCTCTCCTGGACACTTTGTCCTTCTATAATTGTAGCTTCTTGGTCATAGACAGTGATTAATATAAGACTGGTTGCAATTCTTAGAAATTTCCATGCAGGACTCCAGAGAGGACATTTCGCCACATGTAAATCTTGAGGTTTTTGCTATCTTACCTTGAAACCTCTTATTTTGATCTGAAAATTATTCATGCTTCTGATAGAGAAACTATAAAAATACAAATAGTAACAATAAAACAGTGTCATCACTGAGAAAAAAATTGCTTCCCAGATGAGCCTTTTACGTCTTTCACTTATGGCTATACCCCCCCCCCCCCCCACACACACACACACGCACTTGTGTGCACCATATATATGTATTCATTCAGGGTATTTTCATTTCTAAACTTCATGGACATTTCCTTTCTCATAAGCATGCATTTGTATCACTATTTTAATGAACCATATTTTATTTTGCTGAGGACTGTGTACTTAAAACAACTATCATCCAAACTTATGCTTTTTGATATTTAAGCTTTTTATTCCCATCCCTCTCACAGAGTTTATGTTTCTACATATTCCTCTAGCCACAGCTGGGTTTGTTCCCTAAAACATGGATATTTTAAAACCATTTGTGACTGATTTGCTATGGGAAGTAAGCATTCGTTGGCCTTGCAGGACAGGGAGTCTGCTTTGGCTCCTTGGAGAAGACTATCACTTTGGAGTGACCTCTCTGGGCTCCTGTAGTGGCCTGATATCTTTTGAGAAAGGACGGTCCTGTGCTGACACCCTCTTGGGTAGTCTACCCACTGCTTTATTACAGCTTTTGAAACCGGAAGTTGGGTGAGGCCTTTGGCTGGTCTAATCAAAGAATAGAGATTTTACTTGTATTTACTGTCACTCCCATGAAGTGCTCCAACAATTGCCTCATTTATTCAAAATACTCCATGGTGTGTATGTATACTGTCACCTAACTATTTTTGATTGATTTAAATGAAAATTAGATAACTACCAAAATCTCATACCTTTTTATTTCTTGTAGTCATTGCAGATGGTGTTTGATCGAGTGAAATATGAACGAAAAGGTAAAGAGCTGGTGGCTCTGGCAGCAAGGGGCATTGGATGTCATCACAGCGCCATGAGCGCCAAAGAGAAACAACTGGTTGAAATTCTTTTCAGGAAAGGCTTTATTCGGGTAGGTAATTTTCTTTCATCCTAAGAATTCAAGTTGTGATTACATGAAACTGAATGTTTCTGAAAAGTAAAAACGTAACCACATTTTTCTTTTTTTCATGCAATTATGCCTCCGGCCATTTTTTGCTACAACTCATACCGTATCTGTATGTTCCCCTTCTCATTTACTGGAAGGGAGTTGCTTCTTTGTCTCGGTTTCTCTTTTCCTGACACCAAAGAGATTTACTAAGAAAATACTTTTTCAAATATCTCTGTTATGAAATATACCTAGGTTGACCTTGGCATGACTCCTGCTTCTTATTTTTAATATTTAAGAATTTTCATGTGAGTTGTTTATATGATTTTGAGGTCAAGACTTTGGAAGAAATTCGTAGTAGTTTTGATCAGATCTTACTCTATTATGACAGGTGAATTAAAAACAAAAATATATGCATGCTAAAGGCTGCTCTTACCTTAGCAGAGTTTTTTGATGTGTTGCTTTTTTTTTTTTTTTTTCCAGTACTGGAGAATGAATCCAGGGCCTTTGCACTGACTTACATACCAGCTCTTTTTATTTTATTATTTTTTTTAAAATTTGAGGCAGGTCTTACTAAGTTGCTAAAATGTTTCAATTGGGCTGAACTTGCAATCTTCCTGCTTCAGTCTCTCAGAGTATCGGATTTGCAAGTATATGCTACCACGCCATCACTCCCAGCTGTGATGTGTCACTTCTAAATGTTTTATGTCACAATGCAGAAAGTGGAAAAGAGGCAGGTGAAGTTAAATAGCTTCCAAACCAAACTATTGTTATGTTTTATTTAGCATGGTTTTAGAGGAACTCTGAGGATGGTGGGAGTAATTCACAAAGAGTGTAGATAATTTTCCAGTGAATTTGACTCTTGTGTAATATTTAAATGTAATTTCTCATTTTAAAATTTATTCATATTAAATTTTATGTGACACATGGTATATTTGGGAAAGAGAGAGAGAGAGACAGAGAGACAGACAGAAAGAGATGCTATATTAAGTAGCATCTTTTAATTATAATCAACTATACATTGCTGAAAATCTGACCCCATAGTGGAGCTGTAATTTTGTTTCCTGGAAAATACAAAATGTATTATCACAAATTTTGTTTAGTTTTTATTTTAATTAGTAACATATCTAGTTGGAAAGTTTATAACTAAAACATTCTACCTGATTGTCAATTGAAGGAAAATAAATGTATTTATTTTGATCAGCATATTCTATGTTTAGTATATCATTTAATAATAGATACTCAGTTGCTAATAGCTTAGAGAATGATTAAATAGATTAGAAAAGGTAATGCAGAACCACTGATAGCTTTGTTATTAAAAAAAAACAACATCTTTACATATTTTTTTTCGATTAGGCCAGATGGAGTAGCTATGAAATCCCAGCACTCTCGTAGAATGTGGAAAGAAAATCCCAAGTTAATGACTTGGTGAAACATTGCTCCAAAACCAAAAATAAAAACAAGCTAGGGATGTAGATTTGGGCTCGATCCCCAGCATTACTAAGTAAATACAAAAAAGTATTTAGTTTGGTTATTTTCTAAGTGACTTTTCTTACAATCTCTATGCTTTATTCTTATTTAAGAACTTTACAAAAATGTTGAAAAATACTATATTGCATTTTAAATGATACATAAACTTCAGTTACAGAAAATGTTTCCATTTATTTCAAAAGTAACATAAATCAGAGCAAATTTATCAATCAAATTAAAAGGGGGGGGGGGGAGAAACTAGAAATACCCAGCACTAGGTAAGAAATTAGCAAGGAGTTGAGTTATGTAAATAAACTTTAGAGCTTGTCCTATTTCTTTTCCAGTTAGTTATCTTAAAAGTTCAAGGGGGAAAAAAAGGGCTTACTTTTTTCTTATTACTGAGATAAGTTATTTCTGTGAATATAGTCTTCAGAATTTTAACAGATGATGTAAACAATTCACCAGAAGTGGGTTTGTAAAGGTGTCCTTGCCCAATCAGAGAAATTTTCTTTCTGGGAAAGTGTGTGTGCTAGAAACACTTCCTTTCCACCCCCCCCCCCCCATTTTATTGATGTGTGTATATGTGATACATAATATTTACATTGAGCTTGAGTATTTTGTGCATATATATATATATATATATATATATATATATATATATATATATATTGTATCAGAGTTACAAACTCTTCCCCTCTCTCCTTTCGGGCCTTCACATACCCTTCCCTTGTCCCCTAACTCCCACTAGCCACCCTCTTATTTCCGTGAAATGCCCTTATTCCGGGTTTCTTATATTAGAGAAACAATTTGATAATTAACCTTCTGTCTGACTCACTTCACTGAGCATGATGGCCTCAAGTTGCCTCCATTGACTTACAAAAGCTTCAAAAACAATTTGTCTTTATCGACAAATAGTACTCCATTGTGTACGTACACCAAAAGTTTTGCAACCATATATATATATACTCTGTGCAAGACAACTAACATCAAAATGCACTTGATCTGAAAATATACTTCATATGTTCATGAAATAGGAAAAAATACCAGTGACCCTAAGAGTCTTTCTCTCTGTGATTCAAGTAAAACTCAAAGAAGTTTTTCAATAAATTTATGAAAGGAAATATTTACATTCTACTAGACTGTTTCTGCATGAATTACTTGTTTCATTCTCTCTTAGGTGGTGACAGCTACTGGAACACTCGCTTTGGGAATCAACATGCCTTGTAAATCTGTGGTTTTTGTTCAAAACTCTGTTTATCTGGATGCTTTAAATTACAGACAGGTATTTCAATATGTAGATACTTGCTTAAGATATTTTAGATATTGGTCAGACATGTTCATAATGATAAAGGTGTACGAACCATTAGCTTATGAACAGGCTAAAATTCTTAATGTGGCAGATGGGGCATTCATTCCAGCCTGGCTATCATTTTTATCTGAAATATAGTGGAAAGACATGAGATTGCGACTGTCTGATCGCTGTTGCTCAGGTGCGTGACCTTGGATGAGATATCTAAACTTCTTGATCTTTATTTGTCTCCAGAATATGGATGGCAACTATTACCCCATGACATTTATAAGAATTAAAGTGATTTATAAAAAAAAGTAACATGTCAAAGATGCTCAATAAACATTTGTATTTTCATTTACTGTGGACAAGTTTTTGCACTGGGAGGTTATTTTTAATGGTCGTTTTTCATTGCTTGTGACATCCCATGTATTACTGAGTGCACTTCATTGATCTCATAGTGATATTGGATTTTTGCCTTGCATCTCTGTCTCCACTGTGTTTGAAAAGTCATACAGTCTTGGCCTTTTATTATGGAAAAAAAATTCTTGATTTTTCTGTTCTCTTTATTCTACAGTGCCTTAAAGATAGCATAGTTCATCTCTCTATACTTTCCCTGCTCAGGAACATTTTATTAGTATTTCCAAATTCAGGTATGGCAATCAGGATTTTAATAGTTGTTGAAGTGTGTCTCTCCCTTCATCTCAAAATAATTCTTAATCTTCTTATAGACTGTTTTCCTGTTAAATTAAGAAGGCAATCCATATATATATATATATATATATATATATATATATATATATCCATATATATATATATAATCATATATATATAACATATAATTATGTATATATAATGTATGCATACATATACATCCCCCCCTTTTTTACTAATTTTCCTCTTTTTACCAATCTCTTGGGCAAGTTGTTTTCTGTATTTTCCATGCCCTGGTTTCCACGTTGTACAATGGGCATAGTGATTTTCTATACCACAAATGGTGAGAGTTCTACACGTGGACAAAACAAAGCCCCTCTAGGAACTGAAATGAGAATTAATATAATCTTTATGCAAAAGTTTTTTAACTTGTTTGTTATAAAAATATTTCTTTTTTTCTTGCTCATGTATGTCCTCTATTGTGATTCAAAATATTTACATGAGGGAAAGGGCAGAAAGAAAGGGGTCTGAAAGAGAGAGGATGAGGAGGGAGAAAATATTAAAACAACAGAGGTCAACCGTAAGTGAACTTGAAATCAGGAAACGGTTTTCAGTAGTTGCTGGTTTTTCTTTTCTGAATGTCGTTATATAAATACCAGGTAAGATCAATGGCATGGCATAAGTACATAAGACCGATCAATGCCTCATCTTCCAACTCTCAGGCATAGTAAATTTTCTAAGGATTCCATAGTGGGATATTCAGTTAATAATTGCGTATTTCAGTTAATTCACTGTTGTATATATGCATAAGTTAATTGCTTAAAAGTGGACAAAGCTCTGTTCTTATACTATGATTAAAAAAATATTTAGGGAAATTTCACATTATGACTCTACTCTGTTTCCAGATGTCTGGTCGTGCTGGAAGACGAGGCCAAGACCTACTGGGAAATGTGTATTTCTTTGGTATTCCATTGCCTAAAGTACAAAAACTCATAAAATCCAAAGTTCCTGAGCTCAGAGGACAGTTCCCTCTCAGTGTAACCCTGATCCTGAGACTCATGCTGCTGGCTTCCAAGGCAGATGACCCAGAGGATGGCCAGGCAAAGGTACCATGCTGGGCACCACCTACCATGATTGCTGATCTGGCTGTGTGCTTTTTTTTTCCTTCCATTTAAAAAAATTTGTAATCATTCTTAACTTTCACAAGTTTTTATTTAATCCTTTTAATGTCTTCTAGAGAGGCTGTGGCAAATTTGAAGAGAATAATGATTAATTGTTCTTGTTTATTTCTTTTTGTATCAGACATAGATTTTTGCTTGATTGGACATTCAGAATCACTGAGGAACCTATTTTCATGTGTGACAGATATCATATTATTGTAGATAATGGTGCTGGCTGTAGCTATAAAAATTTTGGGTCAGATTTTTGTTTTTAGCATTTAGAAATAAAATAGTGTATTTCTTGGTTCTCTAGTAAGAGTTTACATTTCATAAAAAGTTACTCAAGTTTATTGAAATGTTATAGAAATGTAGAAAATTAAAGATGAAAAAGTACATCTAGATAGTTCTACTATATAAAAACAACCACAGTATTATTTTGGTATTTTTTTCAGTCATTTTCTTGATGCATGGGTGTGCATTTATTCTTATAGCATATGTTATATGTAACTTGACCTCACGATACAGTTAAGCTTTTCCTAATTCTTTGTGGACAGATAAACCTTTTGGATTCAATATCATAATGTGAGATTTAAAATTCATAATTAAGTTATTTCATTTTCAGCTTTATGAGGTCCTTTATTGTTAAAAAGCACCAATATGAGTCCGTTTTTTTTTTTTTTTTTTGCTTTCAATTACATCATACCACAGACAGGGTGAGTTACAAAAGATTATGGCTAATAAATCTGGAGGTGTAATGTCCAGCGGTTATGTCTTACGGTGATGGCCTGCCTAATGGCAAAACGTGTGCAGAGACAGCATGTTACTCGTCAAGTGACTAGAAGTATGCACTTGTAAATCTGGTCTTGCTCCTCTT
Organism: Ctenodactylus gundi; assembly: GCA_004027205.1. Taxonomy (NCBI): domain Eukaryota; kingdom Metazoa; phylum Chordata; class Mammalia; order Rodentia; family Ctenodactylidae; genus Ctenodactylus; species Ctenodactylus gundi. Next base: position 51,909 of record PVKB01000058.1, on the reverse strand, counting down.
CTCATAAAACAACCAGGATTCAACCTGAGTTTCCATCCCATTAAGACTGTCTAATCCTGATCACATCTTACGGCTCCACTGCTAAATCAGTTAGATGACTACTGCACCTGATGCTTCTCAACTGGGAGTTAATTTCGGCATGGATTTGGAAGGCCAAACCATGTTTGTATCAAAGCAAAATTTGGTCTGCCCTGTTTTAGTGTCCCTCGTTAAATTCAATCTTGCTTGTTCAGATGAAGATTCTTCTATAATCATGTAATAGGTTCTATGGTTCTAGAGAGAAGGAATACATAATTTTAGGCGAAAATTTCCCCATGTTTTAGTTATGATTTTTTTTTTTTACTTCTCTGCAGAGAGGATTGTATCTTCTAACAAGGCTATTTCTCTACCCAAGCATTATTGGATTTGTTCATTTTATTTGCCTTGGCATATTTGAAATGCCTTCTCTGTAACATTTACTCATTCCTACTTTTTTATCTATAGCATAAAAATCTTAGAATATATTCTCCATTTGTTAATCAAGCTTTGGCATTTGATAATATAAAGGAGTGGACTCTTGGGGTCTGAGTAGGAGAAGATAGGTTAAATTTTTTGTCCTGAGTTAGTTTGATATTTTTCTGCCTATGTATTTACATGAATCTTTTTGGGTTTCTCTTTATAATTGTTTTGCTCCAAATTTTCTATTTTAAGCGTTCCTTTAAAATTGATATCGTATGTTTACACTTTTCAATCTTAATGTACAGAGATTTTTTATTGTGACAAAATTGCACACTACATAGTATTTCCAAAGTCAGCCATTTAAAATGCATAGTTCAGTAGGGCTAAATATGTTCATGCTGCTGAGGTGTGTTTTGAAATTAAAAAAAAACCAGAAATTAAGTAGTTGCTATTTGTTTCTATTTAATTTTAACCTTTTTTCAGGAAAATTTATAATTAAAAAATTGAATCACTAGTTTCTATTCTTCATTTTTTCATTATGAGAGGAAATGACAAAATTTACCTTCTTAATGGTTTGAGGATGATAGTACTTAGTGTTTCTTTTATCTATACAGTACTTATTCATATATATTCTTGGCCTCATTTGCCTCATTAAATTGTTTGCTTTAGCATTGCCACCAGTGATACCTGCTACCCTCATCACCCCTACATATGTGTATTGTGATATTATGTACAAAGATATATGTATGAATAATATGATAAGTATTTATCCAATGGCTACATTACTTCTTTTACAGTTACACACTAGTACTTAAATTCCATCAATTTTGCTTATATCTACTATGTATGTATGTATATATGTATGTATGTGTGTGTGTATCATTTCTAATTCACTAATGTTTTTATTTTCTCTATATTTCCAACTAGAATGTAAGTATCATGAGGTCAATGATGATTTCTTACCTTATTTCCTGGTGTAGACAGACATTCAATATACACTTACTGGATAATTTTAGGAAGATGATCCATTTTCTTACGAAGAATTGATGTCTTGTGGATTGGATAATTTTTGTAGAGTTATAAATAAGATCTGTCCACATCCAGCAGTTTGCCCCGCAGTAGAATTCATTCTGTCCTTTTGTCCCCAGGCACTGTCTGTACTGCAGTACTCCTTGCTGTCCTTCAAAAAGCCCAAAGCCGTGGAGACATTAAAACTTTATTTCTTGTTTTCTTTGCAATTCCTGGTGAAACAGGTACGATGGTGCTTTGTGTTTTTCTGAAATAGATTTGCTACTCTCTGTATCTTTTATTTTTTTCCATGTTCAACTCATTGGAACCTTTAAGAGGTTAAATCTAATGATTACATTACCCATCATGGATATGATTATCAAAATTGAACCAAGTAATATTTACCAATCAGTCTTATGCTGGCATTAAAAACTACTTAAAGGTGGCAGTGAAAAGGCTGCTTTTTAAATGATGTGGCTGGTTGAGTCAAACTAATAAATTAATTTCATTCCTTAGGGCTATCTGGACCGAGAGGGCAATCCTATGGGGTTTGCTGGACTTGTGTCCCATTTACATTACCACGAGCCTTCTAATCTTGTTTTTGTCAGTTTCTTTGTAAGAGGTCTTTTCCATCGTCTTTGTCAGCCAACTAACAAAGGTGAGCTCGAGGGATATGTACGTGTGTGTGTGTGTGTGTGGCCATATTTTTTGACAGTCTTGTTAGAATGCCAACATCTTAAACTTACTATCTTCAATGACACTTTGCCTCCAGGATGCAGGACATATTGAAAAATATAATTTTTAGAAAATATTTTCTTTTAAGTAAACATAGTATATGCTTCACATAGAAAGAAGTTATCAGAAAAAATTATATTACAAATGAAATACTAGGAGGCTGAAGGATTGCTCAGTGGTTAATGCACTTGCCTAGCTGCGCAGAACCCTGGGTTTGATTCCAAGTACTACGTAACGTAAAACTTAGCTAGATATGGTAGCATATGCTTGTAAACCCACCAGCACTTGGGAGGCTGAGGCAGGATGATTGCTGTGTGTTCGAGTGAGTTCAAGAACAGCTTGTGCTACAGAATGAGATCCTGTCTCAAAAAATATTATCCAGAATACTACTCTCCACACATAATCACGTGGCAGGAAGGTAACTTAGGGACATGAAATTGGGAGATTACTGGTGGGCTAGTTTGTTGAAAACCTTGAATCCTAAACTCAGGAGGATTTTATTTATGGTGAATTAAGAAGTCAATGGGGAGGCTTGAGTATGTGAGAGAGACATGATCACAAATTCTGCAGAAAATTAGATCATCTATTAGAAAAGACTAAGGTAAGGAAAATGATGGTAGGGATGGAGGGCAATTTATAGTTGGGACTGCTAGGATCTCAACTAGTCTGGGAACGAGAGTGAAAAAAAGCACAGATGCAAACTGTTAGAGAGAATAGCTGCTATCTTTGTCTCAAATGCATAGTTCTTACGCAATGCATTGAAGTGGAACTTTCAACTAAACATGAATAAAGGGACAGGTACTTTATTGCATTTTTAATGAGACTTTTTGTTTTGTATAGGCTCACGACATTTTTCCCAGGATGTTATGGAAAAGCTAGTGTTAGTACTGGCAAACATCTTTGGAAGACATTATATTCCGTCAAGGTTCTATGCTGCTAACAGAAAGTTTTATCAATCCAAGGTAAACTATAGGATTTTGATAAAATTTAGTAATAGAGAATAATTTTTTTTTGGAGACTGATTTGTTCTTTTTGTAATTAGTGTGCAACTTAGTGTACAAATCAAAATCCCTGATAGATTTTGATAGGTTTCTGTGAATCTGTCAAAAAATTAAGTTCCTTGGGGAAAATTAAAATCAAAGTCCTGCTCATGTTTTTCACTTGATCATATCAAATTGAAGCGTAAAGAGACTAAAGAAAACAAGTAGGTAATTACGTATACTTGGAAAATACAAAACAAAGAAATAGTTACTCTTTTAGGAGAACTTAACCTTAATATCAAAAACTTAACCTTAATACCAAAACCTAAAAATGATGTTACAAAAATTACACATGCAACTCTTTCATGAACAAAGGTGGAAAAATAATAAAAGATTAGTACAATGAGTCCTGTGAAATTTTAAAATCCTCTCACAAACAAGGAAGGTTTACTGCAGGCTTGCTAGTATCCTTTGTATTGTTACTTGCTCACCAAATGTGTAATCAGATTTTGGTGAAATGTTCTCAAATCTAATGTGATTTCAGGTAGACTTCTGTTTAAAGAGTTGCTTTTGGGGCAACCCCGCTCCTGGCCCCCTTCTGGATAGTGAGAGCCATTATTCTTGCTGTCCTTTGTTTCTAAATAAACACCTATTGTACTCATTGCAAAAAAAAAAGTAGTTTTCATTATGTTGTGTCAAAGCTAAAATTTAAAAATAAATAGATTATTTGCCTCTATAAACACAAATAGAAACAAAAATTAATTTAATCTCATTTTCATCAATGAAGAAATGACATCATGGCCTTATTAAATAGATAACCATGGAATGATATTAGAAGATTCTTTGCCTGTCTTCTTTCAAAGATGAGGTTCTTAAGAAAACCATTTGGTTTTCAGGTGTTCCTTGAAGACCTCCCTGAGGATTTCAATCAGGCTTTGCATGAGTATAACACACAAGTGACAGAGGACTTTGCTTCATTTCTACTGATTGTGTCTAGGCTAGCTGATAGGAAGCAGGAATGTCAACTCCCACTGTCAAAAATTCGTAAGTATATTTGAGCTCCCCGTAGAAAAAGGTAACTATACATGATAAATAATCTTGTCTAAAAATATTTTAGCTTAGGATTCAGTTCACTGGTAGATAGTATTCTTGTTACACATAAGGCTTTGAGTTTAATCCGCAGACCTAAAAATACACAGACACACACACACACACACACACACACACACACACACACACACACACACACCATATGTATATTCTTTGAAGAGAAGACTGGAGCTCCAGAAAGTTCAGCCTTCTTTAGAATAAGGAGAGTAGAGAATTAAACAACATTCATTCTTTATAAATCATCTTGATTAAAGGCTGCCTTTGAGCCAAGTCTACAACATGGAGTAAGGACCTCAATGAGTCTGTGAAAAGCTAGAGACTAATTCATTCCTTACTCTTTTTTTTTTTGAAGGAATTAGCTTAATGTTTTGCATCATTGATTCTGGGCAGATTCCCTGGGTCCCAACCCGTGCTCTGCTATTACTAGCAATGAGGTCTGGCTGGGGCAAATGACCCTATAAACATACCTTAGGTTTTAGAAAAGATATGGAAGAGGATGACATTATTTACTTAGATTTGGTGAACGTTAAGTGGTTGATTGAGCTTCCAGTGACTAAATATATGTGACTATGTTAAAACAGTGTCACATGATAAACAGTGTTTGAGTTTGCTTTTAAAGAGAGACTAATTGATGGAAGCTTTCTTGAGGAAATAAATATGAAATAGAGAATGAAAGAAGGGCAAAATTTTGAGCTTACAGAATCACAGAATCATACATATTCTATCCATCTCATCAGAAAAATTCAAGGAAATGGACCTTGTAACTACCTGGGTGTTGATACAAAAGTGGACAAGAATAGTGGAGCATTGTGAACTTCACAGGAGAAGGGAGATGGAAGTGTGCGATTATCCTGTTTCTGTTACAAAGTAGAGCTCAATTTGATGAATTATCTAGAGATTTATAACAGTTAGAATACAAAATGTATGTCTTTTCCAGTGCCATTTCTAAATATACTAATAGACATTGCTTGGAATACCCTGTCTACAAAAATTTTAAGACAGAGTCTGAATTCAGTGAGGAAAGTAGAAAGTAAAAATAATTCTTTGTCTAAAAAGTTCAATTTAAATTTTTGCTTCCTATTGACCAAAGCAACTAAATAAAACACACGTACTACTAGTAGTGATGCAAGCACTGATAGCTAATGGTTATTGAACATATGTCCCAAGCTTGGGCTACTCATTCTCTGACATATAGTTTAGTGAGTCTACCTTGTACAATCCCCCGCTTCACTTGTTGAACCACTGCCCTTATAGCATCACCTAGAGAGAAGAATAACTTAGATTTGACTGTTTGGCTGATTTTTTAAGACTAATGTAGCCTAATTTGTTCCGGTCAGAATTCACAGGTGAAAAGTGTGAAGACTGCCAGCTTGCGTCTCATTTGATGAACTGCAAGGAGGGGCGAGTGGCAATTTCACCTTTTGTTTCTCTCTCTGGAAATTTCGATGATGCATTGCTTCAACCAGGAACTCCAAGTCACGTAAGTAAGAATTGGTTTGTGAATAAACTTCTCCATAGCCTTCCCCCGGACCGAGGGGCATCTTACCGTAGACTGCTTGGGAAGACGGACACACTGGTATATAAATTATGAAAACATTGCCCTTTAACTTATAAAAATGCTCATAGAAAAGTTTGTTTCCTGTGTTTTACATGATGATTACAGTTAACGATTTACATGACAGGTTCGTAGGCAATGACATTAAAACAGAACATATTGTTCAATGTTACAAATTCTCTTTCCTTTGTTATATAATAAATAGATTTAGAGGAAATTATGTTCAGTTTTCTTTTATTTCCTTTCCATATTCAAATTTTTCCTTAAGGCTTTGAAGTGGTGTTGATGTGGTTACAAGATTTGTGGCTGGACTGCGTGTCTCATTGCCATGCAATCTCCATAAATTAGCATAGGTGTTCAAAGTACAAGGTGTGAACTTCTTCACAGTTGCTTTGATGGCATTCTAGAGAAAAGGAACTGGTTCTACTTTATATGTTTGAAGCATCTTGGGCAATATAATTCACACTGCTAATTAATAGTGACACTAACTTCGTACAAATTTATCACTGTAAATTAAATTTTAGAACTTCTTTTTGCTTTTATTATTGTGGTTGAATGTACTACTGCATAGGCATACTTACATTTCCTTAAATAGCATGTAGATGGGCTGTAGATGGGCTATCAAGTGTAAAATTCCTGGGAGCACCCCAGGATCCCACAAGTAATGTTTCTCCTCTTTTTTGTCTTGTTGGCTCCCTTTTTTTCCCTGTCAGAGTTTTCTGCACACTATATTTCATTCTTTATAAAAATTGCATTACAAAATTCCTTTTTATTTACACTTTTGAATTTTATAAAACCTGGAGGAATGCTTCCTGTAGTCTGATGAAAACGGCCTTTTTTTTGAGACAAGGTGTCACTCTGTAGCTCAGGCTGGTCCTGACCACACTATGAAGACCAGGCTGGCCTTGGATTCAGGCAATTCTCCTGTCTCAGGCTCCCTAGTGCTGGGATTATAGGTGTGCACCACCACACCTGGTTTCTATAGTGCTGGAGAATTGAACTTCAGTACTCAGCACGTGACTTAGAGCTTGCTAGGTGTTACCCACTGAGACATTCCTCCAGCCCTGAAAGTAGCTTTTTTTTTCTTTTTGCAGTGAATATTAGATCTTAATACATCCACGTGGAGACACCCAACTACTTTTACCACGTTGTAATGTTTCATGTTATAAAATTACTTGTTTATCTCCTGTTATTAAATATTTGCTTTGTTTCTACCTTGTTAAGATTGTGAATCTAGAGGTTTGAAGTTTTCTGGGAATGTCTCACATATGTTGGAAATAGTTTACTTTGGCTATAGGAATAGTTTACTTTTTTTCTTAAAGTCAAGAGAAAATTTTCCCCATTGGTATATATAGGTGATACTCAAGAGTTACATTAAGCTCTAGAATTTTGTGCACATGTATATCATGATGTCAATCCCTTCCCCTCTGCCCTTTGACACTCCAGGAATATTAAAATATCATTAAGATACCATCTTACCCTTGTGCCACCTATCAATGGAATATACCAAGAACTCTACCAGCAATCAATGCTGGTGAAGTTGGGGGGTGTGTATGGAGGAGGAACGCTTTTACGTTGGTGGCGGATCTGTAAAATGGATAACCACTATGAAAAGCAGTACAGAGAGTCCTCAAAAAGCTGAAAATAAATCTTTCATACAATCTAATGGTATCTTTTTGGGATATCTCCCAAAGAGTTAAAAGCAACATATAACATAGATACATGTACACTCATGTTTATAGCAGCGAATCTAACACTAGTTAAATTGTGTGGGATGCTAAATTATCCACCAACAGACCAATGGATACAAAAATATACATTTTTCGTGCACAATGGAGAACTACTCTTTCATAAAGACAGATCAATTTGAGACATTTGTAGGTAAATAGATACCACTCGAGACCATCATGCTTAATGAGTTGATTCAGACACAGAATGTTAAATATTTTATGGTTTCTTTATTATGAGAAATACAAAATATGGGCAATTTATATTATTACATTTTAAATGAGCCTTTCTTTTTCACTCAGCCTTGCTCTATGCTTTATGGCCAGGTGGTTATACCTACCCTCACTATGGTGTGAGGACGTAATCTCACAGGTAGAGCTCAATTATTCTCCACGTTTGCTGAGAAGAACACCAACCTAGGTTGTCATTAGAGAAGTAAGCCTGAGAAGCACTGATCAAAGGAAATAGCTACCATGTACAATATGAGAAAATAAACATTTTTGCAAATAAATAACATATTCAGAAATGTATTTGCTCAGGTCCTCCTGCACACAATTGGCATCAACCATAATCAAGCTCCCATACTGTGGCCAAAAAGATACGATAGCCAAGGGAGGAGAATGCCACTCAATGCTTATGCCCTGGATTTCTACAAGCATGGCTCCTTGATGGGATTAGTACAGGACAACAGGTATGTTCCTTTCTTCTGTATTTCTATCTATTGAATGAATTTAAGGAATGTTAGAGAAAAATTCTCAGATTTTAGTGTAGGTTGTTAACTGTGCCAAATATATTGGAAATTTCCTTGATAGCCTAAATGCCAGGAGATATTGAAAAATTCTATGCTATTTTTTTGTGGTTTAACAGAAAAATCTTGTTACTTAGACATAAAAGATATAATGTAAAGATTTAACTGTCAATACTCAGAGATATATTTAATTTATTCCTTATTAGATAATAATCCCATCCTCTCTAAACTTGAGAGGAGGACATGCAATGCATGGGGTACACACACCTATAAAGATTAAGCATACGGCAGTTGCTCTGGCTTTGGAAGGGACACTGTGTTCAAAGTAATGAGTAGGGTAAACACTATTGGATCCATATTATAATGAAGAAATTGATGCAGATGACAGTCACACAGATGTGAAAGTAAAAAACTTCAACTCAGGAACTCAGTGCACATTTTATATAACATTTTGAACACATTTCATTAAAATATTAAAAAAATCTGATACTCTCCAGAAATGTTGATCATATTAGTTTTTGAACATGACATTATTGTAAACAAATTAAACATTATATTAGTAAATAACTTTTTTCTCCAATTGATTTTTAATATTATTTTTATTATTTAGGACACATGAAGGGGCAGCTTACCAGATGTTGAAAGACTTTGTACTTACTATTAAAACTATCAGGTATGCAATATATTTAAATATTGATTTACTTTTTAAAATAATTTAGTCATCATCCAAAAATATGAGTTTTTTATAAGCCATGTTCATGGATGTGCTGTTGAATTTCTTATGTGCACTGTGTGTTGAATTGCCAGATGGCCTTCAGAACTTTACCTTTAACACAATGATGTGTGTTTTCTGTAATGGAACGAATTCTAAACCATATTCTAGATTAAATTCCATCCAGACTAGCATCTCAGCCCCAGATAAGCATGTATTAACAGAAAAATGTTAATTCTGACCTCAAATTCTAATATTCTCAACTGTCACAAGCAATGTGTCAGAAACATATTTTACCCACTGGGGCTCAATCATGTCTCTGTATTGCACTTTCATACTCTTAAATCTCTCTTGAATAACCAGTTTTACTCCCCAAGATTTATCTGACCCCCACCTCTTACATGGGATTCCTGTGTCCATTTTTAACAAAGCCCACTGTAAATTCAAGCAATGTCAAACTATATACAGACACTGCCATCTGTAGGCTCTTTGGCCATCTAATGTTGCCTACTTAAATGACCATCGTCTGGGTGAATTTTTTATACAGACAATGAACATCTGGAGGGAGTGGAGTGAAGTGACTGCCTTTCCATCATGAGTACCTATAGATAAGATTCCTCGGATGGGTCCTAATTCTCTATGTTATCATTTCCAGAGCAACCCAATTTACTCTAGAGAGCTGGGAGTTCTGTCCAAAGCTGAGTCTACAAAAATCATTTATTCATGCATTTATGCAACAAATACTGAAATATCATTTGACATATACAGAATCATTAAATTGATTGTCACTTAAGAAACATAAACAAGTCCAGTGAAGGTGACAGACTCATGCACATTATAAACATAGAATAGAAAGTGCTGTAATGGCAGATAAAAAAGTGATCAACTCTTCTTAGATTCAGAGATGTGCTCTCTAATAAAGCGATTTTTTTAGATTAAGTCAAAATAAGTAAGATTGAAGTGCAGACATGAGAAATGGCCTGACGTGCGGAGGAACAGGCTTTAACCTCCCTTTTATGACATGTTCATATTCAATATCACCAAAATGTAGGCTATATATATATATATATATATATTTTTTTTTTCCTTTGCAGTGTTTCCTTGAGGGAACTATGTGAAAAAGAGGATGACAACGTTGTTTTAGCTTTTGAACAACTGAGTAACACCTACTTAAAAAAATTTAATGAAGTCTAAAAAGAAGTCATTCAAACATCTTAAAGTGTTGCAGTGAAAGTTTTACAAGCCATTTTTAATTCTCATTTTTTTATGAGAGTGCACGTGCTGGGTGTATGAAAGCAAGCACTTTGAATTCAGAGTAGCAATCATACCTGCCATGACTTTTCATAACTGCTCTTAGATATATAGAAGTTTTAGTATATTTTGTGTTGCTTAAAAATATTCAGCTAATTTTTTAAATGATTGTATATGAATGATTGAAAGATGAAAAAGGAATAAAATGAGTTACATCTCTTGCTGTTGGTTTCTTCATATGAAATCTATGTGTGTGTTAATATATTTGCTCAACCTATGCCACACACACAAACACACACACACACACACACACACAGTATTATGGGATTGTTTACAGTAGTATGTACAATCTGTCATATTCTTTAACCTAATTCTAGGTCATAGTTCTAGGTTATGTTATAGACACTAAACTTGAACACAGAGAAATTTTGTCCTTAAAGCAAATGACTTGTTCTCTCCTTAAATGCAGATGTTGGAGATGAATGATTCTCTTTTGTGTCAAATTATTCATAAGCAGATTACATTGTTTTAGAGTCACCCCTGTGTGGCTGTATTTTCTCAAGATATGGTAATACTCTTGTCCCTAAAACTGACACTATTTCAGGTGTAATGTTGGTGGTCTTTACTTTCTTTTGGCTAAATCCATTTTCATTATTTGAAATAAGCAACTACAAACTCTTCAATGGCAAGATTTTCACCTAGGATATCCCAGAAGTCAAAGTGGAGGCTGTAATGGTTCCAAGGATCTATGAGAAAAGGAAAACCTAGCTAGAAGCTCTAAGGGAAGGGGTATCTTTAGCAAGGGTGTCCATTCTTCCCGGCAGCAGGTACCACAGTCTAAAATGTCCATTGGGTGTAAATGATTTCTATACTGGAAAAGTGAGTTCAAAATGAGCATCTGACTTCCCCATTGTCCTGGGATATTAATAGGGAATTTACCCTTGTCGCAGCCCACAGAAATACTTCTGAGTACCTGCATAAGTCTGAGCATGGGCTTTTTCAGATATGGTCCCAAATGCCAGGCAACGAATCAAAAATTCACAAAACAAGACACATCAAACTCTAAAGTTCTGCAAGTACAGGAAACAAAAAAATTTAGAGAAAGTATTAACTAATCATTCATTTGATAAGACACTAAGATCTAGAATATACAAGGAACAAAAACTGCTCAACAACAAAAATCAAACCTGAATCCAAAAACAACTGGCAAAAAACCAAAACCAAACCAAACCAAACCAAACCAAACCAAAACAAAACAAAACAAAACAAAACAAAACAAAAAGGAAACAGAAGACTTGAGAAGACAGTTCTGAAAAGATACACAAGTGACAAACAGGCGTGTGAAAATAATTCAATATCACAGGTAATCAAGGAGATACAAATAAGAGCCAGATATTATTTTATCCCACTTAGATGGGCTACAAGAAAAATACAAAAAGTAGCAAAAGCCAGAATTCAGAGAGAGGGGAACTCTCGTACCTTGCTGGAAAAATGTAAAGGAATGCAGCTGTTATTCACGTTAGCGACGCTACAGTACTATGGTACTATAGGTATCTGTTAATGAATGTATAGGAAAAAATGTGACCTATGTACACAGTGAAGTGATATTCAGGCACAAAAATGTATAAAATTCTGTCATTCGTAGCAAGATGGATAAGACAGGAAAGCAATGTGTTAAATGAAATGATCAAGAACAAAATGACTATTACTACGTGTGCTCACCTTCTTGTGGAAACCGAGAGTTGAGCTCATAGAAGCAGAGAGTAGAACGGAGTAGAAACGTGAAAGTGGGCTGTGTCGACGAGGGGGAGACACAGCCGCTGGTTGGTGCGATTGGCTGTCTGTAGTTGAGAATGATCTTATTTTTCAAAAGAGCAACTAAAGAATTTTGAGTAATATTTCAAACAAAAAAGTAAATATTTGAAATTATGGCTATCATGATTTCCCTGCAATAATCATTATACTTCATACACATGTGTTGAAAACACAACATGGTATCTCATAAATATTTTTTTTTAATTTCCAACACCGGTGTACTGGCAAAGGAGGTGGGCAATAGTATCACAAGTTCAAGGACAAATTGGGCAATTTAGGGACAACCTGTCTTCAACATAATAATGAAAGGAATGTAGTGGCAGAGATAGTGCACTCAGGGGTCAACCCAGGGTAGAATGCTTGCCTACTTGGGAAAGACACTGAATTCAATTTTAGTGCTGATATATAGATGAACACACACACACACACACACACACACACACACACACACACACACACAGACACACACTTGCACGATGGCAGAATATACTTAATTCATGGTGACTTGAAGCACAGCAAAGTAGCATCAGAGAATAAAAGGGAAAAGGATCAGACACAGGCCTCACGGCCACGACTCCATGTCCAACGTGTGATCCCGTGGGTGGATCTCAAAGCCAGTTAAGTTGGCCTTCCACTCTACCGATCACTATGGTGAAATATTCTATGATTAAAAGATTAAATATTAATGAGAAAAACTGAAATAAACACAAATAAGTGAAAATGGATACTGTGTTCATCATTTAGTATTGTCAAAATATCTTTACTAAAGAAAGCAATAGCAGATTTGATGGGGTATCCATCAAAATGCTGATTATTTTATAGAAATAGAGAAACAAGCTTAAATTTATTTGAAATCACAAGATGTCATAGAGGAAAAGTAACCCTGAGCAAAAAGAACATAACCTAGGTCATAGTTCAAGTTACACTGCTTCAAATATGCCATAGAGCTATAGTAATCAAAACAGTATAGAACAAGCATGCAGACAGACACATCCACCAATATAACAGAATGGAAATCTGGATTAGTCAGCTTTTCATTTCTAGGTACCATACCTGCCACTAAAAACTTAAAGGTTGAGAGGTTTGATTCGGCCCTTGTGTTAGAGGATTCAGTCCATAGTCATCTGGTTCCAAGACAAAAGTATGGCAGCAGAACCTGGGGCAAGCAACGCTGTTTTCTTGCTGTGAACTGGGAAGCCAACCAAGGGAAGAAAGGCCAGAGAGGGAGGGGAGAAGGACCAGACATAGACCCGGGGTCACAGCTCTGTGACCTGCCCGGGCACAACCAGAAGTGTGCTTTCCTAGTCTGCTGGACATTTCTTAATTCAGTCTAGTTGACCTATCCCAGTTAACAGTCACATGCTGTGTAGCTGCAGTGACCTATGCGGAGCCTCTGATATAGTACAAGCCTCCACGGGGGAGCAGCCTCTTGGCGGGAAGTTAATTTCACCACATTGCCTCCACCCCAAAGAGGCCAGTGACTCATTGTAAGAACAGCTGGAGTGTCGCGAAGAGGTTATTATGTTATCTGATTTTTGTTTTCAAAAAACGACTTTGGCTACTCTTTAGGGAATGAGTTTGTGAAAGGGAGTGTAAATAGTGAATGACAGGCGGTGAGGATGACAGACCCAATCTACTTTTATCAAATGAAAATTCAGGGAAGAAAGGCCAAGAAGCGAAACTTTCAGTTCAAGATAGTAAAATGGAAGCCATCTTTATCTCCTTTTCATCCTAAGATTTGACCGAAGTTTCAGGAAATGGGCTCATGTTTATAGTTAAACTTATCACCATGTAGCAAAATGAAGAGTAACTCTTGGACTACAAAATAAAATGTATGAAGATTGGTTAAAAAATAAAATTAAACAAAAACAAGGAGTAAAAATGATGGCTTCATATTTTCCAAAAGAGATTCACTTTCTAGGTACACTTAAAGTGAAATTTTTAATAAACTTACTGGTGATATTTGAAAGAGTAATGCAATTATATATCTATATCTATATCTATATATCTATATCTATATCTATCTATCTATCTATCTATCTATCTATCTATCTATCTATATGTATAGTTACACAGTACAGGGGATTTAACCCAGAGTACCTTGTTTCTTCTTCTTTTTGCTTGTGTGTGGTACCAGGAATTGAACACAGGGCCTTTACACTAGTTATATCCCTAGTCATTTTCAATTTTTCTTTTGAGACAGGATCTTACTAAGTTACTAAATCTTTCTTTCTTTCTTTCTTGACAACATCTTGCTCTGTCGGTCAAGCTGATCCTGAATTCACTATGCAGCCCAGGCTGGCTTCAGACTCATGGCAATCCTCCTGCCTCAGCCTCTGAGTTCTGGGATTACAGGCTGCCGTCAATTTTAGGACTCTCTGCTTCAGCTTCCCAGACTACTGGGATTGCAGGCCTGTGCCACAAGGGTTGCTCATTATTTCTTTTTGATATATCATACTTACAAGCTTACACGGAGACAATTATTTCCATATAGTTATATTATTAGTAATAAATAATAAATGATTTCCACATAGATATCTATATTTTAAGGCTGATTTTAAAATTATGAGTAAAAATAGGGATCGCAAACATATAACCCCTAGGAAAATGTCCCCAAAATATTCTACCTTCATTGCACACCTACGAGTGTGCAATTACACCTTCACTCCTGTTTAAGAAAATCGGTTAGGGAAGCGTGAGCAGAGAGAAGTCGCCTGTGTTAGGATGAGTGAAAACACAACCAAAGTGTGCTCCGTCTCTCGTCTCCTTGAGACAGCCACGTCTCGTGTATATCTCACCCAGACAAGAGTACGTCTTGGCGTATTTCACAGTTTTCTTTCTTTCTTTTATTGTACAGGCAACGGTATGTGCTCATTGTAGCTTTGCCGTATCTACAAGAATCTAGAAAATCACCTTAGCGGGGATTGTCACCTGCTGCATTTTCATTGGGTCCCCAAATCATCACAAGGACAGTCTAGAGCAGATTTTCTCACTGCATGGTATCAATGACTCATGTTAAAATAGAATTTATTTCAACACAACATTTCTTTCTTATTATTCCATCATACACAATTTAATTAATTGTTGATTAAATAACAGGTTCAAGTTCAGGACTATCTTCTTAGCAGCAGATGTCTTTAGTTTGCCTTGGGACAATTTTAAAGATAAAAGAGATTTCATTTTCATAATTTGTGATGATGCTAATAGCACAAATTTATCAGGGTCACTACTTTGATTCGCCTACGAAGATGAGTGTATCAACCTCCGAATGTTCCTTTTCTTTTCAGTAATCTCCCATGTCACCAGCACAGATGGCAAGCAGGGCTTTCTTATAATGCCCGGAAGCAAAATTCTGAAAATAAAAAATATGATATATGTGAAATAAAAATTTCCAGTATTTCTAAAAAAGAAACCATAAGTATCCTAAATTGCGTTATGAAAGATCCATGAATCATTAGTCTTAACCAAAGAATTTATTATCTATCTAAAGATTTAATATTTTCTGAGAACTATTCCCAGTGAAAATTATTGGAAACTTATACCTTGGTTATAATCAAGAGTATACAGAGTCACTAAAGTTGGTAGAACATTTATGTGTATTTATGACTGCAATAACAAAATTTAGAAAAGGGTCTATCTTATTATTACTATAAATCAGTATAGAGTCTGGAGATCAAATTGACAAGGTGTTTCAAAAGATTGAAACATATTAATACTCATTATTGTACTAAGATATCTTAACATATCTTCAGGAAAATATTATCAATTATTGATGAGAGAAGAGTGTGTGTTAAAATATATGTACCACAATATTATGTATAATAGTAAAAAACTGAAAACACGTATAATAAGTCAAGGTAGTTTTCATACTTTACAATTTTCACAGTCAGATACTATGTTCAGTAAAATTATTTCTTTAAGGTAACAAAACATTATTATTCACATCTTTTTGAAAAAGATGAAAATATCTGTCTTAGTCCATTTGGGCTACTATGCCAAGCTTCCATAAACTGCCTAGCTTGTAAATAAGTGAAAGCTATTTATTTATTTTTTTATTCTGGAGGCTGGGAAGTTCAAAGCTCAGGAGTCAACAGATCTAAGGTCTGCTGAGAGTTTGCTGCTTGTAGACAGCCTTTTCCTCGCTGTGACCTCTCATGGCCACAGGGACAGAGTGCTGTCTGGGGTGCATTGTATAAGGGTGCTTTTCCTGTTTTAGAGACCTAGCCTCATGACTTAACCAACTCCAAAGGCCCAATCTCCTGATACCATCATTTTGGGACTAGGATGTCAGTATATAAACTCTGTAGGGAACACAGACACTCTAACCATAGCCACACCTAAAATGAAATTGTATTATTGATTATGTGTGGTAGAAAATCAGGGTCATTATTTTTCTTTATGTGTTTTTCATCATTATTAGATTTTCCAAAGCAACAGTTGTAATGAATATTATTACAAGATTAATGTTTGTTGAACATGAATTATTACATTACTCTTCCTTTACACAGTTGTGTAATTAGGACTTACTACTTTAAATATACACAGTAAAGTTGCATTAATTATATGTAAATATTAGATTTTGAGGAGTCTGTGATTAATTATAAGAAGCCTCTGAGAGCTAGTTTATTCATTTAGAAAATGAGTCATGAAATGTAATTTTCACTGGGAATGTCTATCATCACTGAAAGAGTCTAGGATAGATGTAACTTCATTATGGCTGCAGCAAGTTTTTGGAACAACACGAGCTCCCTAAGGACCTACAAAGTCATATGGACTTTGTCATCTGTTGGTTCCAGGGTTGTTGAGTTGCTTCTGGACCACCCTCTCAACAGACTAAAAAGCTGCTTCTTGTAATTGAAAATTTCAGATGAAAACAATATGAGGAAGATATCAGCATTAGCTATGTGAAAAATATAAACTAAGATACACTCGAGAGGTCTTTGCTTGGTCTAATGCTCTGATGTTTCCATTTTGAAAATCTTGGTAACTTTTGTTCAAAAGCCAAGTATTTGTTTTTTCGGGGGGCCTTCAAAATTACATAGATGGTCTTATATATTCTTGTACTTTTGTTTTTACTAGATTTCAAAAAATCTAGGATAAAGTTCCAAAAAATCAGAATGAGAAAACTGGATTGTTTAATTCTGAATCATTGTTACTTTATACTCTGTTAGCTAAAGAGCTAAGCATATATAGACTTTTAGATAAGTAGTAATGTTAGATTTTTTTCAAGTTACCAGTTGATAGTAGTTGACTTTCATCTTTGCCCTCTATGACACCATGAGGAGAGAAAGGAGTTGACGTAAAATCCTTTGCCACAACTCAAGTAGTCTTGAGGTAAACATACTTTTTTCCCTCCTGGTTCTAATCATACTTCCAAATACAAATCTTGAAGCAAAATTACAGGGAATGAATACTTTTAAAAGTACATTAATTTTGCTTCAACTGAGAAGTGAAGAGATTTTTCTAAGTTATTGTCTGTTGATGAAATAAAGTCTGTACGAGCGAGGAAAGTAGCTCATCCCTATCGCAATATTTAATCTTTGATTTCTAAACGACATTATTTCCATTAGAGCTTTTATCTCACTTTCTAAAAAGCATAAAATATGGGTCAAAATAAGTCCCAGGGGAGACTTACTCTGATATCATGGGAGAGGGACTTTCCATATCTCTCTTTATACCGTTTCCTTATAGTCAGTAGGTCTATTTCACTTCTTGCAACTAGAATCCTGATTACAGTTTTGTTGTGGAAACCGAAGTCCTAGAAGATACAGCAAAGAGGGTGGGGTGGGGGAATCAGTACCTTGAAGACAAATTTTCCAAATGGACTCACCTGCTTCCGGGTAGCCGTTGGCATTTCTTCCTGCGTGTCAGAGACGGGCGCGGTAGTCCACGCAAGGGCCTTACCAGAGCTGGAGTCCCGTCCCTGACCTTCCGCGGCCCTGTGCACTCTCCCTGAGCAACTGTCTCCTCTCTGTCTTACTTCTTAGGCTCCTTGGCAGCGGCCTTGAATCTGTCTTGTATTATTCCACTTTGACTTTGAAACTGTTTCTCACTTTTCCAGCTTTGTGAAGCAACACGCTTTCTCCTTCACACTGCATTATAAATTGCAGGTCTTTTCAGGGAAACGTGAAGTTAGGTATACAGTGGTGTATCTGAGTGAACCAGCAATTACATTTTCATTCTAGGGTTTGCTCATCATGGAGAAATTGTAACAATAATGGTTCTAGGTACTCGAAATGTTTGCAGTTTAAATTCAAATAGTGAAAAACAGATAATCAGTGTCGGTGGTTTTGCCCTAATCCGGGTCAAATGTGTTTTCAAGTGGGGTGATGGTGCCATCTGGTGGCCAATGAACATAACCTAATTTTTGATTGAATGTTTAGGAGTAGGTCTACTAAAACTTCTTTTAATTATTGGAGATCATTCAAATGAACAGTCTAACTCAGTGCCCTATTTTAAATTGCAGATCAGAGCGTTGTGATGAAAAATAATTTTGTTTTCGGTTCAGGAGCGGTGCAAATAATTCTTTGACAAATATTTGACATCTGAAGTCTTCATATCTAAAACATTTGATTACTTGCAAATACAGAACTCCTTTAAAATCTCAAGCTTTTGTGAATTTACATTCATTTATCCCTTATTTAAAATAATTTCAGACATTGTTCTGTGCTTCTAAAATTTAGAATGCGGTTATTTCTCTTTTTTGCTGAGAATTTGGAATCGGATGTACATTGTAAGGGCTCTTGCAAATACATTAAAGCATTGAGATTAAAAAGATTTTGTACATTCTAAAAGGCTGTAGCACATGAGGGAGATAGACGGTGAAGAATTGTACTTCTTAGGTATCCACATTTGATGCAGGAAGTGGAGGTGATTTATTATTTTGCAGACTTTAATTTGGTGGGTTATACATTTTTTACTTGGGCATGTCTTCTTTTAAGTGTGCATATTTAGTTCAAAAATGGGAATTTATAGTCAATAATGGAATTAAGGTTGGCCCTCTGATAAAATAGGCACATTCACTGGAGAACTTTTAAAGGTATGTGAGTCTTACTTACGTGGATTGCACGGTACAATCTGTAAGCAAAATAGGCAGGTTTGTCTCGAACACAGAGAACTAAAAGAAATCATACGGGAAAAAAAAAAAAACTTGAGTGACAAGATACAATTTCTTCTGAATTTGTGAAACAAAGAGAACACTATTTTTGCACCAAGATTCTTATAATTTCAACATTTAGAATAAGGGGAACACTTCAGCCTATTAAAAATTAAAACACAGACATTGTAGTGATTCATTTTTTTAATTTCACTTATTCTTTATCTCTTGGATCTCAGATTTTTTGTGTAGCCTGTGGAAGACAAATTTATCTTCTTTATCCCACAATTAAGTAGAGCTTCTGTTGTCAGTACTACTGTGGGTTTTCATTGTGGTAGGTTGTATTGTAACATAGATCACACATGACGTGTTCCTCCTGAATGCCATGCACTCAGAGCTCTTCTAACACTGGTCCAATCCAGTCTCTCCTTAAATAAGTAGACCTCAATTCTCTTCAGGAGAGTTTGTATGGCCACTATCTGGTCTACTTAATTTTAGGTGGCATCTAATCAAAACCTCTGTAGTTTTGAGTAGCCAAGAGCCTAGCCAACAACTGTCCTCAATAAAAATCAGTTACTGATTATAAACATTCAATAGTGTTCATTTAAATAAGTACATCAATTAATGCATGCCATGTGTGATATCTGACAGCCTACAACATCTAGCCTGAATGAAATCATAATGTAATATTGTCTCTATTTTAAGTAATTATTTCAGATTTTAAAGACATACTTTCAACTTTCTCTTATTTTTCATGCAAAGGAAAATAAACCTCATAAATTTGATAGTCACCACTAAGTGTGAGATTCTTGAGGAAGGAACTTTGGTTTTCACTTTTAGTCTACGTCTCACTATTCTAGCTGCAATGCTTCTATCTGTGGCCCAAACAATGAGTTTTCAGTAAACGTTAATTACTTGAATGAAACCAAGAAAAATGTTTCCTGCTACTCTGATGCCCACTATTTCTTTCTCTTTATACATTCTTTTGTGGCAAAGTCCACAGTTATAAGTGAAGTACCTTGAGACTTAGATGACACCAGTTCTAGTCATGCATTTGCTGTTGATCTGCCGAAACATTTGGGAGGCATCATTGATATTGCTTAGGACTTGTTTGTAAAGATTTTTGATGTCATACACAGTTATCTAAATTTATTGAGAATTTGATGTCACGGTTGTATTGTACTCTTGGAAAGATGCATAGACATGAACCATCATATCTTTTATTCTTTTAGGTGTTTCATAAAATCCAGTAAATCATTTTAATGGGACCTTCTTGTAAAAATCCATGAGTGGATAAATTACAAAAATTCTAACAACTCACAGCTCCCATGTACGTATATATCCATGTCAATCTAGAAATAGGAAAATCACAATGTTCTCTTATGCAACGTGTATCTAATTGCTTATGAGTACCTACTACAGTAATATTTCACAAGAACTCCTTGTTGATGGTTTCTGAAATGTATGCTGTAAAGTCATGGTGCTGTACCAGATAAACATGAGTAGTTCTGTGGTCAGTTTGGCAATCATTTGGCTTTTTCTCTCCAGGGGATATCTTTTCTTATGTAGAAAGAGGTAGAGGTTCTCTCTCAAAACAACATACAGAAAGCACTACTACGTCATGACTTGGCAATTTTTTTTGGGGGGGGAGAATTCATTTTTAATGGCAGATTTATTAAAAGTAGTGACAGAAAAAAAATCTCATCCCAATAAAACCACCAAGATGGTTTTCTCCTAGGGCACAAGGAGGAGGCCACATCACTGAAGTTTGTTTACTCTTGAACATCGGGTGGAGGTCCACACGTTCCAATTGGATTTAACACTGTAAGAGCTCAATTCTCAAAAGAGAAACTATCTGAGGATTCTGTGTTTTACATTATTTTGGCGGATGCTGCTATTAGAAAAGATGCCAGTTTAATAAAATTAACAGGCTGCTAGTGTTGTGCGTTGAATTAGTTGCAAACAATTTTCATTTCTGTTGCCTTTGTAACCCTTTTAAATAATTGAATTCAGAGGAAAATGTCTCATGCACCTTTAATTCAGCCAGAGCCATTCAGCATTAATTGTCTACTGTGCAAGAAATAAATATTACTTACCAATTGCAACCAGGAGCTCCTGGAAGTATCCATCGTAACAGTCATTAATGGCATCTACCAGGTCTTGCCCAGAAATATTTTGAAATTGCTGGAAAACTTCAACACATTTATGTAATTCAAAAGGCATTTTTATCAACTTAAAATACAAATATTGATTGGGTTGTTACACATAGCATAGCTACTTAGCTAAGTGTATAAAAAAAGCAATTAAGAAAAAATGTTACTTAGAGGGGAGTCCTAACTAATCGCTTTGGGTTGGATACTCAGCTAAGTAGGTGGAAAGAAAACGGATCCCAAGTTACCCAGCCAGAGCTGCTGGTAGCTCTTGTTGCACAGGAGCATCTGCAGCATGGTCTTATGTTCGCCTGTTTTCTGCTGGCAGGCTTCCCACAGGACCTGCAGCAGAAGCCACCCAGGAGGAGCATCAGAATCAGCCCAGACCACTTTCCCTTTCACACAGGTTCTTTACAGTCACTAAGAAGCTGGTTCTAGTTACCATTGCATCCTGAGCAGCCATAGCAGGGTCGCTATATCCTTCCTGCCTGGATCCCTGCAAAATAAGCACAGAAGATTAAATATTTTAAGTATTGTACAGTTTCCTCTGATTTGAGAAACCCAGAATACAGGCATTTTATAGAACCACATGGTGTGATAGTGGGAGTTGAGGGGCAGTGGGAAGGATGTGGGAAGGCCAAAAATGGAACCGGATTGTAAAATTGACATGATATATATGTGCACAAAACACCCAATTTCATTGTAAACATTTTGTATTACATATGTATATTAATAAAATTGGTGGGAAAATAGAACTGTTTTGACTTGGTCTCAACCCCTAAGTAGTAGAAAAGGAACTTGAAATTTATTACTCAGTTCTTACCAAAGAACTTGCACGTTGGCCAAGAACCTGGTGAGAGACTCCCCAGACGGAGTTGGTTGTGATGGTGACAGGCAAGGAGTGTTGCAGCAGGCAAGGACACAGGTAGACACACAGCTAGACCTCTCAGGTTGGGGGGGGGCGGGGTTCAACCTCAGTGAGTGCAGACGTGATGAGAACTCAGCGCGAAGGGTTGCTCAGCTCAGACCAAGCAGGGACGCAGAAAGCATCCTAAATTTACCTCTACAGTTCACCTAGAAACCGTACCTCCAACACTGACAGCTCATGTGCCCCTTGTTTAGAGTTGCCCCTGGCTAAACCAACAAGGTTGCAGAAACAATGCTGATGATGTGAGCACAAAGCTATTTCCTGTTGCAAGACCTCAAGCGAACGACATAGCTCCGTCCACCAAGGGCCTCTTGGAAAGGAGAGGGAAGGGCCGGAAAGCTGAGTTGGTAACTTCACGGACGTACACATGAAACTGAACACATAGCCACATTGACTGCTCAGAATGTCATATGAATCGAATCTGCCATATCAAATTAAATATTAGGTGTTTTTCTCTTTTTTTTTGCTAATTAAAAGATGAAAGCAGCTGAGAAAGTTCAGTTTATTCTCGCCGAAATGGCGAAATCACATTTTCTCGTGAGTGACTTTGTATCCCTGGAACATTCAATATATGTAATTTTAATGTGCAGGTTACATATAAACTAAAGATGAACGACTGACAGAAAATAGAAATGATCCTGTGCTCACTTAACATACTTATTGGTTAAAAGTGCACACATAGTATTGCTTTTTAAAATCTGTATGTTCTAAATGTATATAGTAGGGACATGTTACACATGTATGAACCAAGAATCTAAGACAATATTTACAGAAGGGAAGTAACTTCATTAGGTTGCAGACTTATGGGTTACCTTTCCTTTTTAAATAATAACATTGTTAAAATGCTGGGAACTTACATGTCACATGGCTCCCTCTCTGCACCCCAACCCCAGTTATTCTGGAAACAAAAGCAGAAGGATCTAGCAGTATGAAGTGAATTGTTCAAAGCTTGGTTTCTAGAGCACAATTACATTTTCAGTGTCATGTGATGACCATACGTGAACTCACTCTCTTCACACCATTTCCCCTGGCAGTTTCAAATTCTCTCTGGTGGTATTAATTTGTACCAAGCACTCAACAATTAAAAGCAATTAATGAACTATACCTTCCACGAATACATGTTTCTCATTCGTAAGATTTCTGTGGAAATTTTTTTTGTGTTCCTGTTATTGGTTTTCTTTTCTTCTTCTTGTACTTTCATCACTAGGTTTCCAGGGTCCTGTCCTTTTATTTTTGTTTCTTTCTATTTTAATTGCAATCTTCTCCTCAATCTTATGAACTACTTCCTCTTTCCTTTCGATCTCTTAATATTATAAATCCACATAATGAGTCTTTGTTGTGTGCATTTGTATTTCCTGTTTTTGATAATCTTGTCTATTGATGTGGCTTCTTTTAATCTCACCTATGTTGTAAGGATCGCTACATTTGAATAGCTTATCCTCAGATGAGGTTATTTCAACTGCCATGCCAAAAGCACTGCTTGATTTTCTTACACGTACCACGTTCAGCCATACTCTATCATCTTCTAGAATTTCATTTCATGTACCTGCTAATTAGTTTTTTAAAAATTGTTCCCATCATCTCGCTATTTATGAATTGCATCTGGTTTGAGATCTTTGTGTCTTTGTTTATAAAATCACTTTTAAAAAGTAGAATACAAAAGTCAATTAGAAAATGGGGAAGTTTTTTTCTGGATCATCAAAGTTTTCTTAGAAATATAAAGAGACCTAATTACATCTCTCGTAAGCTTCTGTCTTTTCAGTGTGTGTGTGAGAAAATACTGAGGATTTTCTCCAGTTCAATATATCTGAAATCTTGTTCAGAAAGACAATGGTTTTGGACAATTAATTTGAAGTGATACCTGTCTGTTTGTTCTTCAATGCAGTTGCCTAAAACTTGCAAAGCAAACTCACACATTAAAACGATGTTAAGAAGCAAGGCTGGGATCTCACTTATTTTTTTTTTTCCCAAAAGGCAGGTCCAAACTTACTTCATATAAAGAAGCAGAGAAAGTGACAGAGTATCCGTAGTTCAGGACAATGCCTAAAAAAATGACCCAAATGATTATAGAATTTGAATAAAGGGTAAGACAAAAATGTGAAGGGAAGAAACCAAAGGGAAATAAATGTATGAGTCAGTGAATTAACTGTAGATAATAACTGAAACCCAACTCAGGTCTCACTGAACCTGTCCTCAGGAGACTCCCAAAAGCTGAGGCAAGGAGTAGATGTCCCCTGGGTAACTTCCGTTCTCTCTCTGTGTGGATGACACATCTATCTTCTTCAATGGAATTTGCATATATTGATTAATTAATCTTCAAGTGGATAATTTTTCATTATTTGAAAAATAATTAGATCTCTCATAAATCTAGTACAATAAAAGCATGCAGGAAATGTTTTGAGCAAGTTTAATGACTGACGTTGGTTTTCGAGAGCTTGTTCCAGTTCAGTTGTTTTCTTATTAGAAACAGTCCTGCTAGGAAACCCTGTATACATTAAGTAAAAGATCTTCCCTCCTGGAAAATATGATAACAATGTCCAACATTTTATGTTTCATGAATACTTGAAAGCTCCTATGCGTCAGTTCCCCTAATCTTTATTAATGAACAAAAGAGGAGTGTGAATTTTAATGAAGTTAAGGAGAGGAAAGTTGTAAATGGCCCTTGATACTGAAAGTGAAGACTTATATGGGAATTGAGGACATGATATAACAAATAAAAAATCATAGAATATTTATATTGGAAAAATTTTCAGAGAAAAATTCTTCCATTTTAAAATGATGCTTATTTTTAAGAACTCCAAAAAGAAAAACAAACAAGTTAAGCCATGCAGAATTTAAAAATGATAGGCCTTTAGAAATGTGAAAACCGAGCTCTAACCTGGGCCCTGTGTTACAATCCTGTAATCCCAGCACTGTAAGAGACAGAGACAGTGTCATCACAAGTGTGAGCCCACCCTGGATACCACAGTGACTTAGCAAGACCCTGTCTCAAAAATCAAAAACAATTAAAAAAATGTCTAGAGTTGTATCTCAGTAGGATCTCAATCCCTAGCATCATTTTTTTTTTTTTTTTTGGATTTGTGAACGAGGTAGAACCACCATTACCTATAAAATGAGATGGATAAAAGATAAAAATGAAACTTTCAGAAGATGTCAATTGTGACCTTGCAAATGTTTAAGTCAGAACAATCCATTTCCTCGTGGAGACAATTGAAGCTTGAGTGTTCAGAGAAAAAAAATACTCAGAGATCTGTCTGTTTTTCACGATTTTCTGGGGCTCTAATTGGTTCCCTAAGAGAGTGGGTCCCCTGAGCCCCTAAGGAACTCCAAATGATCCCTCAGGTCTCGTCCCTCACGGTCTTGCTCTGTTCTAGAAACCACTCTTCCACCTCATTTTCTTTAAGGGCTTTTCATTTGTTTTTTTTTCTTTTCCAGACCTGTGCTCTTGATTCCAAATTCTTGTGTACAAGATTTTATTTAACTATGCTTTCTAGCAAAATTCCTTATTACTTTGTCATGTTTTTGATGTACCAATAAAAGTTATAGATTTAGAAATACTTTTTTCCACTTCAAACACACACACAGAAACACACAAAAAATTGTAATACTAAGCCAAATTATTAGCCTCTTGAGGCATTCATCCCCACCTATGGTTCTTTAGGGTTTTATTTGGTAGTAAAGAGCTGAACACTGACTCTTTGCTTTTGTGAATGTCTTCGCTAAGCAGGATGACAGGTAGTTAGCGAATATGCATAATGCAGAAGATAATTGTACCTTTACAAATATTATTCTAATAATAATAATAAGATGGTTTCAAGAATTGATAATCGAAGCTGTAGAGAAAAGAGATAAAAAGAGGATAATGGGGGGTGGATATAATCAAAGCATGATGTATACATGTAGGAAAATGTCAGAGTGAAACCCATTAATTTGTACAATTAAGATGTGTTAACATTAAAATGTTAATTGAATGGAAATAATTACATACCATTTATTCAGTGCAGAAATAAGGTAAGTGGCAAGATCTACTTTTAATTTGAAGTAATGGTCTTGTTCAGCAATATTTACTGTCAGAGGTCTTTTATAGGTGTCACAGAAAACTTACGTTGGTACTAGGAGTCAACTCTGATTGTCTACTTATTAGCTCATTAGACTAAGAGCTAGAACCTTATATCCTTGATTTTTTGCTTTTACATTTCTAAAACACTACAAGGAATATTTATATTACAGTATTTTGTTGCTCTCAAATGACAAATAGACTTCTTAGTCATAAGCACGACATAGCAGCTCAAGATAAAATGCTCTCAACACATTTAGCTTTTTAAAAATGAAATTAATTTTTAATTTAACTTAGAAATCATAACTATGATATTTTGTATATTTAAACTCTCTTGAAATCTATACTTATTTATACATCTGTGTTCATTGATAATTATTTAAGTATGCTAGGGTTTATTTATTTATTTATTTTTTTGGTGGTGCTGGAGATTGAACACATGGCCTTTGCTCTGAGCTACATCCCCAGCCCCAGCCCTTTGTTACTGTTTATTTGAGACAAGACCTCACTAAATTGCGAAGTTGCCCAGCTTGGGTTGTTCAAACTTGGCAATCCTCCTCTCTTATCCTCCCAATGTGAGTATGGTAGGTTTTTAATTTTTTAATAGGTTGGTGCATATTCATATTTTCTCTATATCCAAGTCAAATTTTTAGTTGGGTGCCTAAAATATGGTTGGTATATAGTAAATGTCATTACACAAAATTTACTGTTAAACTGCATCACACTGAAGGTTTTGTTCTAGCTACTAAGAATGACATATATGCATTTTTAGTAGTGAACTATGAATAAATTTTGGAATGCCATACCTGGACCAAGTTCATGAGAGTATCTCTGAAGTGTCCTGAAGTCTCTGAATAAATGTCCTCCTGGAGGTTAGTGCTATATTCTGGGGGAGAAAACATCTATGTTAAAGGTGTGATTGGTTCCAGAATCACCTATCAATGGGCTTAGAATAATTTAGTGCTAATTCCCCAGTCGTGAATGTTAACCACTAGAAATAAAACCTTTGTGTGTCTTTGTTCACAAACCATTAGCCAAAGACATCTGACTAATGGTAACATCGCATCGGTCTATTGTCTTAGAAAATGATTTGAATTTCAAAACTGTAAAAGAACATTGACAGTTATTGTGCATTCTTTATTCACAAAATTCAGATTTATGCGTTGTTTTTCTATAAACTGCTGCCCAGCCTAGCACATTTCCTGAGTGCTTTGATTCATTTTAATATCCTAAGTGAAGATTCTTACTTGATTCCCTTTGGGAAAGTCTTGTTTTTGTCCAGATGAAATACAGGTGACTGTCTGGAACAATTGCTTGATATTCAGTGAAGCATAATGCATAACAGAATGGGATTTAAAGCATTAAATCTTTTTGTCCTTTTTACTTCTTGAATGTGTAAAAATCTGATTTTGTGCTAGATTATAGGGATTGAGTGTTCTATGTGTAAAATAAAGAAAGCATATTTTAGAATTTATGGAGAAATGACTGCACTTCGCTTTATCTTATCTATGCTCCAGTTCTCTCCTTGCTAAGATATAAATGATCCCTGAACTGTGGTTCTGAACACTATTTGCTTACAATGAAAACAGCCATTTTACTGGTGCTTATAGTTGCCTTCCTGAAAAATTTGCTTGATTGTCTAGGAAATTATTTTGGTTTTGTATGCCCAACCTCACCTTTACTTGAATTAACTGATCTTGAGTGAGTCATGTCTGTTTTTAAAATTTTTGTCTTTGTTATTTTTATTTTGATTATTATGTAGTAATTGTATATGAGATACAATATGATTGTGGTAATTAAGATTCATCATGTCAACTTAATTGGCGTTTGGAGCTACCTGGGACTAGGTAAAGCACATGACTTGGTGTGCATCCGTGGCTATAAAGCCAGGACTTGGGATGCAATGTGCACATACAAAATGTAATAGAAATGCAATGCATGTTTAATTAAGAAAATATGTATTACATTAAAAGACACATTCCCATCAGGTCCCCTCAAAGCACTAATTACTCTTTGCTTTGAATCCATGTATCTCATTGCTCTTGTGACTCTCTGAAAGCACTTTTGAAATTGTGTGTCATGAGTGTCTTTACAGGGTGTTCTCAAAAATACAGGGAGTGCAGCTGCCAAGTGATGTTCAAATGAAAGAAAGGCTTGTAAAATTATGGCTTATTCTAATCCATGTCATTCACCGGGCCTGGCACTGTGAAGTTTTGGGATCGTTCCCAAGGTAAAAATTACCATGAAAGACAAACATTTAAATCAATTCAGATATCAAGGTACTCATGACGAGACAACTAAAGTCACTTTATGAAATGTTAATGGCCTCCAGTACTACATCAGAAGGGGTCATGAATGGTTTGATAAGTGTCTGTCTTTGAAGTTACAGGGAGCAGTTTAAAGATAATTAACGGACATACGTCTTTTATTGAGATACACTTTATAACTCTAAATATTCACCGTATTTTTGATCACATTATATGGTCCCTTTCCCTTTTTCTCTGGCACCATTTCCCTGTTCTTCATGAACCAAGCGTTTTGCTCTGCCAAGCCCTCCTGTCACAACGATCCTGCCTGGAAGCCTGCTGTCATGGACTGAAATGCCCGGAAACTGCAAGCCAAATTTAACTTCTCCTGAAGACGTGGGTGTTGGCTATCGTGTCTCAGCCCTGGGAACGCTGACTGGTACAGAAAGCGGTACTGAGAGTGGGGAAATGGCTGCAATTATACCCTGCAATGTGGTTTAGAAGACCTTTGTGACTGGTTTGTGGAAATAGTTCAGAAAAGTTTAAAGGTGTGAACTGAGAAGCCCTAGAATGCTGTAGGCAGAACCTGGTGGGTAATTCTAGTGGGAACTCAGAAAAATCAGAATGCTAATAGTAACGCAGACAGTAAAATGCCAGGCTTTGAAAGTTTTATTTGGAAAAATGGACTTCATTGGTGATTGGACTGAAAGCCATGTGTGTTATGCTTTGGGAAAAAAATGTTTACATTTTGCCCATGTCCTCAAATTTTGGGAGACTGAGATTAAAGACGTGGAACTGACTGGACAGAGGAAAGTTTGAGATAGCTTAATATTTAGATTGTGGCATAGTTACTGCTTACTTCTCCCAGACAAGTTAATAGTGCAAATTAGGTCCAAAATGCAGAACAAAAAATGTTTTAGAAAAATTAAATGTTGGCCCCTTCAAAACTGTGTACGAAGTTGGTGCCTAAAGAGGTGTGGTTATTTAAAATAATTCATATTACTTAAAGATGCTAAGTTCTTACCGAAAGAAAAATAATTCTTGTGAGGAACCTTATAAATCTGCAAGACCCCTCTAATCCTATGGTCAAAGGTAAAAATCTATTAAGCCTTCATTTTAGAAAAGAGCGGTTGGATTAACTGTGAGATAATGGTTGATCATGGAATGGGTTTCCCAGAATTCCATTTACTGTGCTCAGCTACAGCTCAGCTACAGTGCCAAGCACTCAGAGGCTGCTACAGCCACGATCCAAGTGGGCCTAGCTGTGGCTTCAACTGTCAGCACACCTTGTATGATTTATGCGATGCTGGTTTTACAGGGACGCAGAATGAAAGAGTTGTAGAGTCAGGGAGGTTTCCATTCAGATTTCAAAGAAAGTTCTGGAAGGTCAGGCAAGTAACCCCTGAGAGACGGAGCACAAAGTTGAGGGATTGAAGCCAAAGGCTCATTGGTGACCCCAAGAGGTCACAGATGCCAGCGATGATAGACATCCATCAAAGAAAGCCTTAGCTTGTGAGAGCAGCCAGCCCAAGAGAGAGGCCAATTAATTGGCTGCAATCGGTAAGACCATAGGAGTGAGACTACCTATGCACTTTGAAACTCACACGTCTCACTACCCTGCACCATGGATGCCAGGTATGGAGCTATATGACCTATGGTTTGTTCTGGTGGGTTTTGGTCTTGTTTTAGCCCATTTTTCTCTCTTCGGAATGAGAATATTTTCCATGTGTGATTGTACCTCGACATTATGCAACTTGTCTCTTAGTTTACAGAAGTTTGCAATTAAAAGTTTTTATTGATTCTCTAAATTCTTTAAAATACATCACTGAGTTTTTTTGTTTGTTTGTTTTTGTTTTTTGAGATGGGGTCATGCTCTGCAGCCCATGGCTGGTCCTGAATTCACTTGGAGCCCAGTCTGACCTTGGCTTCACGACAATTTTCCTGAGTACTGGAATTACAGGCATGTGCCACCATGCCCAGCTCTATGTTGTGC
This sequence comes from Ctenodactylus gundi, assembly GCA_004027205.1. Classification (NCBI taxonomy): domain Eukaryota; kingdom Metazoa; phylum Chordata; class Mammalia; order Rodentia; family Ctenodactylidae; genus Ctenodactylus; species Ctenodactylus gundi. The sequence continues at coordinate 21,359 of PVKB01000058.1, read as the reverse complement.
TGGGGAATCGAACCCATGGCCTTGCACTTGCCATGAGAATATTTTTATGTGTTGATTGGAATGTCTGAAGTTCATACACATGTACAATATATCCATTTATCCTTACGCAAACAGTAGGCTTCTCGCATTTGAAAAATTTCTCCATTTGTTCTTGAAGCCAATATATCTATGAGGCAATTCTCATCGGTGCCTGCTCCCTAGAATAGGAAAGAAAGAGATCAATAAGGACATTTTTTATTTAGAATGATATTAAGCCTTCCATATAATAAAGAGATACAGCGTTCAACAATCCTGGTGTCCTGAGAGATAGGAGAGAGGAGAGACATGTATGTAGGACACAGATAAACCCAGTGTCAGTTCAATTTGGGCTATTCATTGTTTGTGTCTGAGAAGACAACATTAACTGAAAAAATTCGCCTCATTTTAGAACAGAATAGAATAAATCCAATGGATCAAATTCATATTCCTTTATTTTTGTGTATGTGTGGTTTTAGGGATGAGCCCAGGATCTCACAGTGTAATACATCTCCAAATCATTTTTTATTTTTGTTTGTGAGACAGGCTCTCATTTAAATCACTACATTTTCTCAAATCTGGGCTCCAACCTGTGATGCTTTTGTCTAACTGTCCCATAGCGGTGAAATTATAGGTCGGCATGTTCTTATCATTTCTGTCTCTTGCCTCACTCCTATCACACATGGTTCACAGATCGTGGTAATATGGTTATTGGCAAGCATCACACTGGCATGATTTCAACAGTCCTGCAGGTGTTTAATGTCACTATTTGAGAGTACAAAAGGCCCTCTTTTTCCCATGTCCTTGGACCAACCCCTAACCTATTTATATAGTAACCCCAAACCTATATATATAGTAACAAACCTGAAGTCAACTTATTTCATGAAAATCATGTTTCTGCAAAGAATAAGCTATCTTAATTGAACCAAAGAAAACACATTTAAAATATTTCTTTCAAGGTGTAGAATAACAAATCTTTATTTAGAAACAAAAGGGAGAGGGATAAAAACTTCCACTTTCTGGGACGAGGTCCAGAATGGGTTGCCCCTAAAATATTTTTAAGTATTAATTTAATTAAGATCATAAAATAAACAGCAATGTCATCAATGATTTATCTCTAATTCTGTATACTACTTTGATTCTGAATAATTTTTTTAAAAAATCTTTTTTTTTGGTGCTTGTGTGTGTGTTTGTGTGTGTGTGTGTGTGCTGTGTGTGGTAGAGAAGATGAAACACAGAACCTTTACAGAACCTTTACACAGATATACATCCAAAATCTTTTTTCATTTATTGTGATTAGTACTAATATGACCAATGATGGTAATAATAAATTATTAAAATATGTCCTATGATACTAATGTATAAAACTGCTCATTAACATATAAATTTTCCTATTGAAACATCTGCCTGTACCAATTACAGGTAAGTTCTTGGTAGATCCTGACCTTCATGGCGTGCCAGAGTTCGTGAGCATCATACAGTGCAGGTGGGTACATGAGACCAACCATGACTTCTTTGAAGTGTGATGAAAGTTGCTCCTTCATATCTCCGATTAGGTCCTATGGAGGAAAAGTAAAGGTGTTAATAATATCAAATAAATGTTTCTGAACATACAAGGGAGCCAGAGGTTACAGAAAGTCTTTTATTTAAATTTCTTTTTCATGTCCTTTTACATACTAATGAGGCAGGGTTGATTCACACAGATATCTATGGATTACAGAAAATAGTGGTATTCATTATTTTGAAATGACTGATTTAATCATATGTTTCATGATAAAGAATATGAATATTATAGCCATTTTTAGTAATCCCCAAATCCAGTTTCCATTTTGATCTCCTTATGAAAAGATATAAAAGATAAAATCCAGATGTGGTGGTTTATGCCTATAATCCCAGCACTCTAAGAGGCTGAGGCAAAAGCGTTCTAAGTTTGATCCTAGCCTGAGAAACTTAGCAACTTAGCAAGACCCTGACTCAAAGTATAAAATTAAAAGAAAAAAAAAAAAGAGCTGGAGATGTAACTTGGTACAAAGACCTTGAGTTCAACCCTCAGTACTGGAAAAAAAAAGAAAAGAAATAAAAATAAAGCAGAAATCTAAAAATATTTGGTTGAGAGGCCATGGTTTTCTTGTGTAGGACTAATGTAATAAACCATCAAACCTTAAAGACAACATACATTTTTAAAATGTAACCCTACAGCAATCTCTTTTAACAATGCATTCTTTGTTAAGCTATGTCCAGACAGGTTATGCAAGTTGATTAACTAATCCTATATTTTTCTTAAGTAACAGCCAGATTATTTAAAATATTAAATGTTGAACACTTTTTCCCCATGGTCTCACCTGCATTGATTGTAAACTGGTACAACCACTATGACGTGCAGTATGGAAATTCCTCAAGAGGCTGAAAATAAATATCAACCTTGAGGAAGCAATATCTCTTCTGGGAATCTTTCCAAAAGAGTTAAAAGCATATAGGAGAGACACATGTTTACTTACGTTCACAGCAGCACAACTAACAAGTGGAAGACACCCAAATATCCATCAGCAGACCAATGGATACATGAATTGTGGAGTGGAATGGACACAATGGAGTACTACTAGTCTATAAAGATAGATAGTTTTGAAATTCTTGTAGTAAATGGGTGTAACTTGAGACCTTCATGCTCACTGAGCTAAGTCAGACACAGAAGGTTAATAATGAATATTTCTCCAAAAAGAGAAACCCAGAATAAGGTCATGTCATAGAACTAGCTGAGGGGAAATGGGAGACGGGAAGATGGGGAGGATGTGGGAGCTTCAGAAAGGGGTGGGGGAAGAGTTTGCACCTCAGGTGAGATATAGATGCGTACAAAATACCAAAGTCTAATGTAAACATTATGTATCACATATATACTTATTAATAAAGTGGAAAAAATAAAAGTTGAACACTTAAAGACAAAAAGCATCCACTTCAGATGTATGTGTTTGGAATATGGTTGTAAAAACATGCAATTTATAGCTTTAACTGTTTGCTTTTTATTTTTCTAGTGTACAAACAAATTTAAGAAACCCATATTAAATTCATTTTCTGTAATATTACTAAGACTACTGAAAAATGTTAAAATTTTACTGTCACTGTGTAAAATGTGTAAAGTACACCCAATTCTACTTAAAAATATGCAGTGCTATTTCAGTTGATGGTTGCCCAAAAAATAGAATTCAAATAAACATATTGAAAAAGGCAGCATGATAAAGTTTAATGGAACAACAAAATAGTCACACTTTAAATTATGTTTAGGAGGCTTAGCAGATATGGACACCAGGCACTGGTCTGTGTAGAGTAAAAGGCTCACAAAAAATACTGCTAAGCTTTAAACAAACATTGAATGGAGACAGACTTCAGTTGCTAGCTTTTTAAATCTTTCATCGAGTACAGAAAGCAAAATTCTGGATAATAAATATTTGAGAGGGTCAGGTCAAAGAATGTGAGGATTATAATGATCAGCAATATTTATTGTGTGCTTACTATCTGCCAAAAGGTATATTGGGCATATGAAATCTGTAATAATTCTTCCTAGCATCCCGATGAACTAGAACCTGGGATCATTCCACTATATCAATGAAAAATCTGGCTACATAAAGATTAGTAATTCTACATAACTCTACACATCAGTAATGGAGACCAGATTGGAAATTGAACCTCCTGACCTGTGGTCTCTACAATGAGATTGTATAGGCCATAAAAAGCCACTAGTGGGACATCAGCAAGGCAGTGAGCGTGGCATCTAAGTAGCAAATGTGTCTTTTCTGGACATTTGAATTTGATAACACTGAATGCATTAAAAGTTTGAATGTAAATGGATCATTCAGAATATATGCTCTATTATGAGACAATGATGGTACTTGCCAGAGGATAGAATACTTAAACATTACTATTGCCTATTTCATGAACCTTCCTCTATCTCTAGGTTGATTATTTATTTTCTACCACTGCTTTGTGTCTGAACATATGATAGTATACTTTAGTTCTCCTAATATAAGCTAAAACATTTATGTCTGTGTCATTTCCTCTGACATTTATTAGGACATAGAGTTTGCCACAAATCAGCTGCAAGGCTTTGATGGATGAACACAATGTGAGCAGGGTGCATATAATATGTAAATAAGTATATATACAAAGAAAAATAAATGGATGAGTGAAAAGTTTATCTGGGCAGAAAAATACTCAATTCACTGACTAGGTATAAAGAATGAGGGTGATAAGTAGAGGATGATCTGAGTATTGAAAAAAAATTATGTTCAATTACTTTTTTGATCATGAACTTCAACCTACACATTTAAAACAGTTTTCTTTTTCTTTTCTTTTCTTTTTTTTACATGCAATCTTTTTATACCAACACTAAAAGTCTGTACTTGTCTTCTGCTCTTAATGGAGAGAAGTAAGGCCACTAGATGGCGATATATATCTTTATTTTGTAACCCAGGTGTGTGCACCCTTGTGTGTGTGTGTGTGTGTGTGTGTGTGTGTAGAAACAAGACAACTTTGTTAAAATTTTTCAAGCAACATCACTTTGTTTGAAGAAACAGTATCAGGTATTTTGTAATATCATTACAGTGTACAGTTTGCAATCCTGACCATTACAGTAACAGGTGAGATGGCCAGTGTGTTGCTTCCCTTTTTTACATTTGCTTTGCCCTTATAGAAAAATAGTAGACCCCACAGAGTTGGTGGGAGTAATAAAAAAATTAAGTTACCCAAAATCACTAAAATATTTTCTGAAATAGGGCAGGTGCTCAAAACTTTCTTTTTTTCTATCAAAAATATTGGTTTTTTTTTTTTCAAACTAAAAGTGGTTGATCGTTGGCCACTTGGTACTAGGTTGATTCTCAGTCTTACCTCTCCAATTTGTCTCTCTCAATATCAGACTTTTGTCTATTATATTGAAGTTCTTCTAATTTTTACTGTATGTTTTTTCAATAAATCCTAAAGTCTCTAGCTTTGTCTTCATTGTGATATTTCAGTCAACAATGGACTGGATACGTGATAGTGGTCCCATAAGAATGTCGTGGGGCTGAAGAAATCTTATTGTTTAATCACCTGCCACCCTACTCTATATACAAAGCTGGCGGTTGGCCCAGTGGTCCAGGCCTGTCATCCTAGAGCTCCATGGGGTTGAAGTAGGGGGATCACAGGCTGGAGCCCGGTACGGGCAATTTCAAGATTTAGTAAGGCTCTGTGTCAAACAAACAAACAAACAAACAAACAAAGGAATGAACGATTCTGATATTCATATGACGCAATCAGCTAGTGTGACATATGGCTCGGACCACATCGCCATCACTCGGCAGTGCATAGCTGCACACCTAGACACTGATGACTTGTCATTTCTTTCACCGCTGTTATCCTGTCCAGGTACATGGTCCCTCTCCTGTATTAGCATAACAGCCTCCAAGTGAGTTTTTCTTCTGTCTCTGTACTGTTTATTTTCTTAACCCATCTCACAGCATACCTTGTGAAAACATAGTATTAGTGAGTCCTTTGCTCAAAATATGCTTTCTTACAAAATAAATCATAACACTATGTCTTTTTTTTTTGAGAGAGAGAGAGAGTCTCACTCAGTCTGTGGGCTAGACTGGTCATGAACTCACCATGAGTCTCGGGCTAGCCCTGGGCCCAGGCAGTTCTCCTGCTTCATCCTCCCAACGGCTGGGATTAACAGCACGCATCAGCACACCCGGCTTTAGGTGGTGCTGGGGAATTGAACTCAGGGCCTATGCAGATGCAAAGAGAGTGCTTTGACAGCTGTGCCATTCCTCCAGCCCAGTAACACTGCTTTCAATGGTTGGTCTTAGATGAAATGTTTTATTCTGTGTAAACCTAAGTTCTTACAATGGCTAGCAAAAAAATTAGTAAATATTATCTATTACTTCTCTGATCTCATCGCCTACTATATCTTATTTCTGATTTCTTTTTTTTTTTTCTTGACCTTCGGCTACCAGACTTGCCCCAGTCTTGTCCTGCGGCTGGGTCAAGACTATAACGCTCCTCAGAGAGGTGCCCACATCGCCAACCCTCTCCACTTTTCAGTAAATCTTTCCCTAATCAGTCTTTGAAAGTTTACCCAGCTGCCAACACTTGCTACATTTCTTCCCTGGCTTCCCCTTTATTCTATAGTACAGATTGCTCTTTAACATGACTTATTTTACCAAACACGATCTTTCTCATGGGGGTGGGCTGCAAGCATCACCATGACAGAGCTTTTAGCCTGTTTTATCCATGACTTTTTTTCATTCAAACTCATGGAACTATGTTTGTTGAATCATAAACATTTACAAAATAGGCACAAAATAAATGAACGAATAGGATCTCTTGTAACCTAATAATAATAATTTTTGCAGTCCCTGTGGGTAATGGTAAATAAGGAAAGTATCTAATTTTAAGCAGTTTTCTTGAGCAGAGGGTACAGAAATACAGGAATTATAATTATGTCACAATGAAAAATGTGAGAGTTAGAGTATGATAATCGTCTATTAATCAGAACAGGGAAAAAAAGACAATTCTTTTGGGTTGGGAAGATAAAATGAATAATACGTTTAAATAGCTAAGTTTTGCAATGTCAAAGGGAAGCATTATTCAAAAAAAAATCTCTAATTAAGAATTTTGAATTCTCACTTAGAATTGTGTCAATGACCTTCCCCAGTCCCATGACTTTTGCTTCTTCCGCTTCCCTGTGTTTTGAAGACTGGCTCTCCAGCTGGCTGTGCTGGAGCCATAACTTGGTCTCATATTCCTAGTATTTCAAATGTAACTATGTACATCGCTGAGGAAACTGCAGATTACCCATGTTACAGATATTACAATGACCCAGCTAAGTTAAAAATAATGTAGTTTTTTAAGTGACAGTATGTGCTCATTTTTCCCTTTCCCTTTCATCTTATGGTGGGAAATAGAGACCAAAAGTAGTATGACCGGCATTTGCCTGCCTAAGTCAGCTCAGGGAAACCGCTTCATATGCACTAACATGCACCTTTGTCTAGTATCAAAAAATAAAAATGGTTCTTCCTATTTAAACACACAATGATGCAAGCCCACAGAAAGCACGACTTAGAATTTGTCTTAATTCTACCGATCCCAGCCGTCTCTGCATAAATACTTACTCATTTCGTTTTATTAGAAAAACATTTGTGCAAGTTTCTCTGTTATCTTTTTGGTGGTTTCATATGACTTGATTTCACGCTTAGTTTCTTTTTATTTAATGATTGAATTGTTAATGGGAAATAGAATAGTTTTCTTTTATCGGAAAACAATGGTAATGTTTGTTCTTCCACTGAAGTTTAGTAAACAAAGCTGCTGCAGTTTGGATCTTGACAGTAAATGCTTTACCTCCGAGGTGGGGCTGTTGGGAGGTAATGGATTTTTAGAGAGGTTGTGCCTAGTGAGAGATTCTTAGATCGCTAGGGTGTACAGTCCAAGCGGAATATGGGACCCAGTCCCTTTCCTCTTTTCTCTGTGTTTCTAAGTCACGTGCTTCACTGTGTCACATGTTCCGCCATGAGGTGCTGCTTTAACATAGGCCAGATATCAATGACCCAAATAGATTATGGACTGGGACCTACAATCCTGTGAGGCAAACTGAAACTTCTCTGTTTATAAATTAATCATCTCCTATATTTTTTATTATATTTATAAACAACTATTTCGTCCGCTAAAACCCACACACTTCAAACATAGGGTAAAATATAACAAATATTCTTTTAAAAGTACATCTTCTCAGCAAAAAGAGGAGTGGTTAGGTGTGAAACACAAAGAAAAATGAAAAACAGAAGAAAAGGAACTGATTTGGGAGGTGATTTTGCAGGTGATTAGGGAGGGTACAGACTGGGTTTGAGAACTGCCTGGGTTGGGATATAATGCCTGATGCAATACACTTTGTGAAGGCAAGAGGCTACATTTTGAGATGATATAAATCCCAGATCCCACATATAAGATTATATTTCCAGAATATTGTTATTACTCTTATTAAAGTGACAACCAGAACACAAAAATCAGCTTTGGAATATAGGCAGAGAGCTCCATTTTAATTTCCTCTCATTGCCTGGGGTTTGACTTGAAGAATATGGGCCCTGATAATTTGAAACAGTAGCTCCAGGTTAACCTTCAGCTTCGGGCTCAGATTCCTTCTGCTCCTATTAACCATGGCCTCCAAGGAGAGAAATTATTGTGAAAGATGCACTGAGGCTGGTGATACTCCTGGGAGAACAGGAAGAAGCAAATGCAAAATCATTCTTCAAAGCTGCTCTGACTCAAGAAAAGAAAAAAAGGATATATACTAAAAAATTGCCTCATTTGCAAAGTTTTCTCCATAAAAATATCATCATATACACTTAAAGCAATTTCCTGGGGTGCTAGCGGGCCTAACAAAAGGCAGAATGAATACACATTGATTTGAGACTGTAGCAGTCAGAAAACAGTACGAAAAACTGATAGAACTAAAAGTAAGCAAAAAATTCTAGAAATTAAAATTTTCTAGGATGCAAAATGCAGTCTATACTTTAAGGAGTAACTAAGAACAAGCTGATATTGGAATTAGTATACTGTAAAAAATACCTTAAAATTAACCAAAAAATTACCCTCAGATACAGGAAAGGAATCTTCTAGAAATGTGAATGTGATGTCTTTCTGCCATGTTTGCAGTCTCTCGTGCTGTATGTCCTATAAGGAAACAATTTATCCTTTTCACTTAGTCTTCCTATATCTATTAATGACACGGAGCCCATTTCTACTAACTATTTAGACAGAAAAAAGAAAAAAAATTGCTACGTGTAAGTCAAATCCTAATCAGGAAAAACTTCAATCCCTCTGACTGTGGCCAACAAAAATTTGTCATTTAATACATAATCCACAAAGCTGAAATATCTAGTACTCTAATGATAAACTCGCCACCTGACATAGGACTCTGTGTAAGTCAAACATATTGGAAGCCTATGTAATTGAGATATGTACAGCTTTTGCATAGAAAATAAATGTATGTTGTTGCTGACACACAGCCCTCTTTCCTTCATGTCTCTTAATCTTTCCTTCTCACTTATCTGAGTTTCTCCTGCACTGTGCAGCAAAACAACCAGCAACAACTCTGTACACCCAGGTTCAGGTCCTTCCTCCTCCCATTGGGACATACACACTTGTCTGAGGACACTGGGTTGCTTGAGAAACAGAATGATCCACATTTGTATGCATTTCTTGGATATGTTTGGCCAACTCAGCGTTCTGTCTGAACACATCTGTAGAAGCACTGCCTAGTTCACACATGGGTTGGCTGCGAGTTTGAAGTTGAGGAGCAAGGCCCGAGGATCTTACATCTGGAGATCTTTGGACCATTTGACTGTACGGTGTAACTTCCATTGCTGGACTTAGTTTGTTTTATTTGATTCTTCCACGAGAGTATCCCAGAAGAATGCTTTTAAAAGGAGTAGGACCACATGTAAGAAAGGGCTGCTATCTATGGACCCCATAATCCTAGTGATCCTTTTTAGCTACAAGTCTCTGTGACAAAAATAAATAAATAAGTAAATAAATAAATAAATAAATAAATAAAATAAATAGCAAACTGGAGCCTTGGATCAGGGAAAGTCATCTACCAAAGGTGTCTCATGATCATGTGTGCTTGTTTTCTTAATACAATTCTCATATATATATCTCTTTTGAAGAAATAGCTCTCGGCTTGCCAGTGGACTCTTACAGAAACTGAATGCTGTGTATTATCATTTGGGGTAGGTCAACTGGGACCCAGCAACCCGCCGGAAGTCACCAAGTCTTACTCCTAAGATTGAAATGTCACACTGTATGGACTCAGCACCACCAGGGCTTTCTGTGAAAAAGTGGAAGTGTTTTTCTTGAGCGGTGTTTTAACCCTGATCCTGCTGCATGAAGCAAGCTATTGAATCAAGAGAACATCAAGTAGTTGTTTTAAATGTCTTGGTTCATTTCACTGATGACTCCGATATACCGGAACTAGAGGTGTCACTGGGCTTTCATGGCTGTCCAACTCACAAGTAATTATGCAGAACTAAAACCGGGATGATTATTTCCTCACGGACCTAACATTGTTCGTATAGCTCCTGTCAGTGTTCCTTTTGATAAATGATTTTTACTTATTCTGGGCTGTTAGTTCTATCTCTTTGGTTTAACACTTGGGGAAAAAAATCCGGTTTATATATCATATTCCTTTGGGTCTATAATCTGTAGAAAAGAATTTGGGACTGCTGATAACAAACTTAATGTCGTTTTTGCAGGTGTCAGTAATGAGGGCTTATTCTCTGATGAGAACAATAGGGAGCTTGCAGGTTGGTTGTCAAACGTGCATTTCTCAGATAAACTCACCGCTGCCTGGATCCATCATCACACTAGGCATCAGCACATGAGTATCATAATCATCTAGGCAAGTAGTCAAAATGTTCATGTAGCCATCGCTGTGGCTCCCATTGCTTGCATTCTGATGAAGGGCTTGCCTTCATCTTGATAAAGGAAGTCAGTTTGTCCTGTTTGACAAACTTGTATCAGAGTTTGATGCTCCTTCAGGATCCTAAAAGTCTGACTAACAGCTGTTACTTTTTTTTGTATTCCAGGGTTGCATCATTAGCCTGTTCATTAGCCTGATTCCAGTCACTTTGTTGTCGTCTTTGAAATAAATTGGTGACATGCTTTTGGCTTTCCAGACCATATTCAGACTACCTTCACTGTGATTTTATTATAAACCCACTCTACAATAGATTACATTTCAGGTGTTTGACGAAAGGTCAATGCACTCCACTATCCATAGGCTTCTAGCATTAAGGCTTATCAGTTAATTTACTCAGATGTTTAACCCTATTACTTTTACCTCCATCTGATCTCCCCACTTAGTAGGACATTTGGACACTGAATGCAATCACTTCTAAAAAAAGACTTTTTTGAGGCTTCTTCTGGCTAATACCATGTTGAAAAGGAAAAAAAGTTATATAGGCTTGTTTTGAAATTTTAGGATTTCACCTGGATTATTTTGGTGTGATGTTTCTTTATTTCTTTTAAATTTTCTTTAAGCATACACTGGTTGAGTTATTTTGGGGGACATCAGGCTAACCAAAGTAGCCATAGGAAATCAAACAAAATTCTGATTTCTCCACCTGGGCTCTCTCTGGACACTTATGGTCCTAGGTCATAAGGACAATGGCCACATGGTTGACTACATGTGATACAATAGTTTTATGAAAATGTTGCAAACACATTGTCTCTCCTGCTCCTGATCATTGCAATTGAAAAGCTCTGGGTCTGTGATAGAAAGAATCGATAAAACACATGAAAGTATAACTACTGGAAGGGAACTTGAGTATTTTCTGTGGTAGAACAAGCATAGCTACTTTAGTAGAGTTTTGTGATACAGACCTGAAATCCCAACCTGGGAGGTTTAGACAGGAGAATTGCAAGTGTGAGCTCAGCATGAGCAATTTAATGACTTGGGGGAATCTTGTCTTGAAATTAAAATTGACTGGGAATGTAACTCAATATGGAGACTTTGGACTGGGTTGCCTGTACCAGACAACACACACATATTCTCTCTCTCTCTCTCTCTCTCTCTCTCTCTCTCTCTCTCTCTCTCACACACACACACACACACACAAAGAAAAATAATTTAGCACCTGTGTAAAGAATGCTTTCTCATACTGCCTTGACCTTAAAAGTCATTTAGAACAGCCACAATTTTAGTATGTTAACTTGTGCCTGTTAACATTTTACCTGTAAAGCTCAGATACAAGAAGAAAAAAGAAGTATGAGAACTAGATCTGTGTGAGCAATACTGCCCAGAATTGTTTTGGATGATAGAATTGTTCTAGTCTTCCTCCTCCACTGAAGGCCAATGTGAAGTCTGTGCCATAGTTAACATGACCTGGAGAAGGACTTAGATTAATATATGAAACTAAGTGAAATTTTTAGAAATTAAGAAGAAAGGATTTGACATACTCAAGAAAAAATTGTCAGTAGTGAAGGTGATGTAGAAGTGAGGGTTGATTTTTGTTGTGGTTAGGATCTAAAGTGTCCCCCAAAAGTCTCATGTATTTTGATGTTGGATTGGGGCCTAGTGTGGAAGGGTGGATTACAGTTAAATTAAGACTAAAGGCCTGTGAGTTAGGATTAACAGTGTGTAGTGGCCACACCTGGAGGCAGGAGGGGCTGGTTACTGGGCGGAGACTTGAAGGGATATATAAGCTGCACCTGCCTTCCCGGAGGACTGGAGCTAGTCTTAATTAGCCTCAGTTCGTCTTCCTGTTTGTCCGGGGAAGCTGCCTCCACCTCTCTCTGCTACTTCAATTGTTGCCGGCCGCCCCTGAATGGACTGTGACCTTCCAGACGGTGAGCTAAAATAAACCTTTCCTTTCCTGAGTTTGTGAGTGTTGGGTATTGAGTCACAGCAACGAAAAAGTAACTAAGACAATTTTGTTCAGAGAGAATTTTCTGCGGGTTCAGTGTTTCTGAGGGTTATGCAAAGTGAGACCCTAACAGCCTTGTGCTCTTTGTTATCTTTCCAAGGATGTTTATGTAATCAGCAGCCTTGGAAGACACAGGAGTGTCTCCCTGATGAGAAAAGAGTCGGCGTGCGTTTGCCCTGTTGGAGATGGATGTGCAAATGTTTTTTGTTTGTTTGTTTGTTTGGTTGGTTTTTTGGGACATTTTTCCATTCAACAGTGGGGCTATTTTAGGTTTTTGGTAAGGTCTTTTTACCTCTTCCTGATGGCTACATTCCTGGTTTCTCTTTCTTTTGCCACCAGCCTTGATGAATCAGTAACATCACTGACCCTTAATAATTACTTGCTTAGGTCTACCTCTAAAGGTCTCTCTGGGGGTTGTATCTTCAGCACACGAATTTTAGGGGAACACAGTTCAGTTGATAGTAGAAACCAGACTGCCACTGTTATAGATATGTGAAATACATTAATGAGAAGACAGAGATTCCTCGCTTTGCGGGGGATGTATATTTGGAGTAAAGGCACCAATAATAAATAGTGATTCTAATAAGTAAATGTATGATATAGTATGTTTGAAGGTAATAAGATTTATGGAAAAAAAGAACAGGTGAGGGAGTTTTATGGGATGGTAGCATAGTTCTTGGGTGACAATTTTCAATAGAATAAACCCACTTGAGTGGTTGACAGTTGAAGAAAATTTTTCAGGAGGTGAGAAAATTTGCGGCCCAGATTCCTGCCCTCATTAAACTTGGTGTTTGTTTGGTTGGAAATGACAGGCATTACCGAGAAGCGATAGGGGACGTGATTTACAGTGGGAAAATTTTGGCTGAAATTTTATCTTTGGGCCATTCAGCCTCTACACAAAATTCCCTAACTCATATCATGGGTTAAATGACTGACAGGAATGCGCATATTTCAGAACCGATTGTTTCTGCTACCTATGAAAAATGAGAAAGCAAATTGTTTCAGTGGTGCATTGAACTCCATCAGGAATCATTGTCTGTCAAATGTGTCCTGTCTGAACAGCCCTCAGCCTATTCCTGAAGGCATTTCATTGTTCCCCTGGTGGCCCCGGACTGTCAAAAGACCAGCATTTGCTTCCGTCGTGAAGATCAGTGGTAACTACTAATTATATGGACACATATGTCAATCATCAGCACTCCACATAGCTTTAGTCTGGGGATTTGTCTCTGCTACTTGTGAAGTTGTTAGTGGAATTCTGCAGCTCTGAACTAATACAAAATATCAAGTAAGGAGTGAATTTATGCAACATCCTGAGAGTTAAGCTTTCCCCGGTAGCAAAGAAAGTAATTCTGCTACTTCATTACTCATGTTAATAAAAAATGAAAATACCAAAGATTATTATGGAGAAGAATTTGCAAATTCTTGCCACAAAGTTTAGCTTTGCTCAGCCACTAAAGAAGTTAGACACAATACATTGAGAATAGAAGTGATTCTACGTGTGCACCATGGAAGAGGTCATGGAGGTCACTCTGAAGGTCAGGAAAATTAACCTGGTAGTTTCCAGAGCAGGGAAATGAAGGAAAAATAAAATCTAGGTAATTTATGAACATTCAGTTCAACTACGGAGTGAAAAATAAGCATGGTTCCCTTAAAAATAAAAAGAAAAAAGGAGTAATTCCTGAGGTTTACTTTTATTTTATAATGAAATACCTACACTGTGTTGGATTCCACCATAAACTCCAGTGGGCTGGTACCAATAATCCAATCACTGTTTCTCGATTATAGTGTACGTGGTGAGATACAAAGGAAAACCAATACAACCCAGTTTATCAAGGGCCATCGTAGGCCATCATGCCATTACACCCAGAAATTTCTGGAAATGGAGCAGGAATCACCTAGCCCAAGGCAGACGTTTGTGTGACAGGCTGGGAAGATTTCCAGGTGAAGGCAATGTCTAAACGCATCTTTTTAGAAGAGTTCCAGTTAGTTGCGCTGTCTCAATATCATTCATTGAACATTAATTAAACAAAATCAATGTGTTAAAACAATCATTAGTGTTAAGCTGTAGGATGTAAAAAACTCATCCCAAGCTCCAAGGATTTTGCCTTTGGTAATGTGAAATGGATATAAACAAGCTCACGATGCATCATTATGTGAAGAACTTACAGAAAGAATGCCTTAGCAGCACAAGTCTGGCCCACTGGAGTGGAGAACTGTGGAGCAATCGTGGTGTTTTTTGTCTGGGAAGATGGCAGAAATGCAACACATGAAGTGCAGAATCAGGCTACTGAAGGTGGACAAAATATGTGACCAAAGGGAGAGACTAAGTTAATTTCTAGAACTTCATATATTTCCACAGGGCTAGTGGTGTGTAAGTAAGAAGGACGAGGATAGCAATGTGTAGCAAGGCTTACACGCCGTGGGTTTGGGTTTGGGTTTATCTCACGCACGTGTGGGTGGTATAAAGAAGGCAGAAGATAAACATTCCGGGATAGAAGTGACAAAGTAGCTTCTCTTTGGATCCTGAGTTGGCTTGGGTGGGGGCTGGGAGTACCGGGGACCAGTTAGGAGTTTCATTATTAGTTTGAGCATTTAAAGAGGAAGATCTGAATCAAGATCGGATAAGTGAGAAAAAAGAAAGAAATGTGAGAGGAGAGCTAATTCACAGGACATGATTGTTGACCGGATGATAAACATATGTCAGAAGCCTGGGGCAAGCATGGCCTCGTGTCTTCAGTTTGTGTGACTTACAGTCAGCCAAGATTTTCCAGGACATGTGGACTATTCAGCGAACGTGATAGCTTTACCGACTCTGAGACCTTAGAGGCAGAGTCAAAAGGGCTTCACTCCAGTGTAAATTCTTTAACGGGTTGCTAATCTTTAAGTATAACGACCTCATTTCTCAATTGTTTTATATCAACTTTAGCATAATTTTGTAGAGCTTAATAAAATAAAGCTTAAGCCTGAATCTATAAAGAGCAGAAACATATGCAAACCTTTGAGTTAAAAAATTACTCAAAAATTTTTATAGCACTATGCATACAAAAAATTCAATTGCCAGATATGACTTTATAGTTTTTTTTTTTTTTTTTTGCATTTTCTACTTAAAGAAAACTACCATTGATGTCATGGAACCATACATAAGTTAAGGTAAGAGTTTTACCTGGAAAAAAAATGGTGTAACTGCTCTACTACTTTGGTTTAATTTAATGTCACTACAAGCAATGTTTTTTTGGACTATTCATTCTAAAACAGAAGTGTACCTTTTCTTTCATGTATTATAGTTGTTTAAAGACTGAGGCTCAGAGACAGAGCAAATTTATATAGACTAATTCTATGGAGAAAGGTTTATGATAGTGCCTCATGACAATGCTCAGTTGACAAAGTAATTGCTATTTCAGGCTCTTCTGGCCTGAAGAGTTTTTGTTCTGAATCTGTGGGCTTAAATGAATAACAAAAGCAGGAACTTTTTAATGGTACTTGCTTGAAATTAGAATGTGATTACTTTAAAACACTATGGATAGTTTTATTGCCTTAAACTATTTTTAAACTGCCATTCTTTTTTAATGGTCTGTATAACTGCGTGCTGCTGGGAAGAGAGGCTGGTGGGGAGTTCACTTTGGCTGAGGGTTAGACGAGGATCCTGGCAGAGATTTCAAGGGGAAAATGATTTTTTGACCTGATGATCATTATTTCTCTCTCAGCTTTCCCAAAAGCTGGACACATGGGTGTTTCAGGTGTTTCTAGCACACCACTTTTAGTCTAATTGGACCAACCAGCTGTGGAAGGTCACGGCGAGTCTTGTCGTTAGTATGTTGTGTGATTTGGGGAAAGATTGCTGGTCACTGTGTTTATGACTGCACCTCCCACATTTATACATTTCATAATACCTCTTTTATTCCTTAAAACATGTAAAAGGCTATAGACTGTGTCTAACATAGAGTGAGTTCTGAAATTTTTTTGATCTGTGAGAATGAAATGTGATGATCTCATTCTCTGAAGTGTGGTTAGTTCTCTGGAGTTTGCCCTTGACCCGTGCCGGGATGTGGAGTCCTTACCCGCCCGTACATGCTCTGGTAGGCCTCTGCGATCATCAGTCTCTGTGCATTGCTGCGCTGTGTTAGGATGTCGATCAACATGTCTTTGTCACAGTCTAGGAAAGAATTATATTTGAAGATTAGCAAAGTTACTATTCTGTAGGTAGGAAGAACCCATTATTTAAGGATCAAAATTGATGTGCACGTGCTACCCCTAACGAGAGCAGAGAATGATTTAACTAAATTTGGAAATTATACAGCAATGCTTTGTGAAGCCTAAGTTCTTCCTGTCTTTCTTTTGGGTGCTATTTTTACAGATTTCCTCCCTTTGTGATACAGTCAGAGAGTCAGATACAGAGAGTGAGTGCACTTCTGGTCCTCAACTCAAGACCTGGTACCCATTAAAGGTATAAGGCAAATTCTACCCTACCTCTGCACTCTCCTGAACAATATTATGACCTCAGAAACCAGGTGTGTTATTAAAACAAGGATGCCTTTACTGTAGTGGGTACTAAAATAGATTAATTTTTTAATAAAAACCCACTGAGGATCCTTACAGAGACACAAACTAACTCCCAGATCCTTCACCTGTTAGTCATTAAAAGCATGATTTGTATTTTCTTTTAACTCAGGCAGAAACTTAAAAGCTGTTTTGAAAAAAAAAGTGATATGTCACTTGGTCCTGAAAATCAACTTTTGAAAACTACCCCCCTCCCCCTCCCCGCAAAAGCCCTCTTCATTAGATACCCAGCAAATGACTAAAGAAAAAACAAAACTAACTTTACTTGTCAACTCGAGTGCCTTGGTACCTGACCTTGTCCCTAACCTTTATGGCACTAGGGACAGGTTTTGTGAATGATAGTTTTTCAGGAACTGGGGATGGACAATAGGTTTAGTGTTACCTCTCCAGTTTCATTTCATATTATTAGGCATTAGATTCTCATAAGGAGCGTGCAGCCTGGATCTCGTCCATGCACAGTTCATGATAATGTTACTGCTCCGGTGAGAATCTAATGTCAGAGATGATCTGAAAAGACACAGAGCTCATAGGAAGTGGCTGTAATAAATTCAGATGAAGCTTTGAAAAGTGTCTTGCTTCTCATGTCTTGGCTCTGTGGCTCAGCCAAAACCCTTGGCCTGAGAGGATCAGTAAACACATTTTAGGGCGTTTCTGGGTGTGGCATGGAAGTGTGACCTTGGCTACTATATCTGGTCCCTGGTTCCTTATTCTGTAGCACTGTTCTCTGGTCCTGCTTCTCAGCCTCTCTATACTGAGCTACGTTGCGCCTTTCTCCTGCCCCATTTTTCTGCCATGACCCTCATGCCTTGGAGATATACAGTCACCCACTGAAATCTCTGAATCTGTAAACTAAACAAATCATTTTCTCCCTAAGCTGTGGATGTTGGGTACTTAGACTTAGCAATGGGGAGTCTTGTTAATGCATTCTGTACTTCAGCATGGTGTAGTGCAGCCTAGCGCAACACAGCACATCACATCGCACTACAGCACAACTGAGCATAGTGCCACTCTGTCAGGGGTTTAGATTTTAATTGTCCACTAAAAGTCTTATGGAAGAAGGTAGGACTGGGTAAGAAGAGGCAGATAATGGAGTGTGACCTGGTAAGGTACATTTTTATCCTTGTTTTCTTTGTTTGGAGCCAGACCAGGGATTGAAGCTATGAGACAAATCTCTCTTCCTTTAAATTGTGAGTTTCAAATATTGTGTCCAGTGATGGGAAATTGACAAATTCAATGCTGATCTAAGAGGTCAGTTTAGTGCACAGGTAGTTTAGATACACTTAGACCAAAGTGATAGCAGCAGAATGATTGGGGAACTTTAACTTTTTCCCTAGCTTGACTGAAACCTAGACATATTTCATTCTAAATAACTGTGGTGGCTGGCTGCGTCTTTCTAAAGATATTGATTTTAGAAACTTGTCATTGTGAATTATTTCTATGTTTTTTAGACATGTACGTTTTCTCTGAGTCTCTGGACAGCTTTAATACACAGACATGTTTCTGAAAGACTCAAGCCATTACTTTAAATGTTATCGTCAAAAAAGACAGAGCCTCTGTCTTCTAGTGTCAATGTCACTCTGGTAAATTGTGTATCAAGCAGCCTAATAATGCCAGCTAAGCTCCACTCCATCCTCACAGCACCCGGTTCTTTCCTAGCATCTCACTGCTCCGTTTCTAGTATCTCACTGCTTTCTTTTCCGGATGAGTGGAGTTCATGCTCACTTTGCCCATGATTTTGAATATAGTCTTCTTCACTTGCTTAATCCTATCTGGCGTAATTTTTAATTGACAAGAAATGTTTAATTCGGATAGAAAGAGAACGGAATTGAAAGCTGAGAAAGTTAGGCAAACCAGCTTTTGGGAGACTAAGTCCATTCTGTTTGGTCCTAGGATTACAAACACGCTGTGAGTCTGGTCCTAAAACATCGAGTGACTGAGGGCAAGTGACAGACTTCTGTGGATGATGGTGTCTTTGAGAAGTGGCCGGGGGTCAAGATGTTTTCTGGATGTGAGAGACGTGGTCCTTAGCTGTAATGGGAGAGGGAGATAGGAGTGGTGTGCTCCAAAGATTAAAATTTGTGGTTTCTGAGAGAAAAAGTAGACATAGGCATAGGGTGATATGGTACCTAGGATTAGCCAAGTAAAGTCGCAGACTTAGGAAAAAACAAATTGTTGTAGAGTTGCTTGTTAATTGCATTTTGAAACAAATAAATTATTAAAAAACTACATTTACTTTTATTATTTTATCTTATCAGTTTCATTTTTGCAGTATTATTTTTTGTTTTTTATTCTGTTGAGATTATCTATAGCTGCCTTTCTGAACTTTTTTCATTTTTATAATTTTTACAGTAGTTCTTATGCATTTATCCTTCTGGGATATTTCAAAATGATTTTATGCAAATCTTAAAAAATTATTAAGATTTCCTAATTAAAATAAATGTATAAACTTTAGAATCAATGCTTAAAAGGGTTGTCTTTTTGTTATCAAAATGACAAATCTGTCAAATTATTTGACTCTTTTTAAACTAAAATTCTTAGTGAATTTTATAGAGATTTTTACCAGTGAATAGAAACGATTTTGATAAAAATTTCCATATTTGCATTTCTATGACTGATTCAAGGTGTTTTTTATGCAATTTCTAAAGACTTAATGGTTAACTGAAAAATAATGCTGAATTTTGTGTTTATACAGTATCCAGAGATATTAATACCTGCACAATCTATAATCCGATAACAGCTAAATTAATATTTATCAATTTCACATTGAACATTCCTAAGACAGACCACATTTTGGTCTGTGCAATCTATCTTCAAGCAGAATATGTAATTTAGAAAAATAGAAACCTGTCACACAAAATATGTTGCCAGACTTTTAGAGTAAGAGGGAGACAGATAAAAACCTCCAAAGTACATGTAGGTTAAATAATGCAGTTAATTTAAAAAATAACACATATTAAGTTAAAAATTAGATGAAAAGAAAATGCAACTTTTCAAAATTTGTGAGATACAACAAATAAAATATGTAGAAGAAAATGTGTAACATTCAATGTAGTAATACGAAAAGAAGAAGCATGAAGTTAGTAAGCTTCTACTTTTGGAAACTGGAAACAGATGCAGACATTATACCTAAATTTTGTAGAAAAAAGAAATAATAAAAAATAGAATAGAAGCAATGATATTTAAAATAAGAATTTGACAGAGGAAAATTAATGACATATTGAAGTACTAAAGAAAATTTATGAAGTTCTGTTTAGGCTAAGAATAATACCAATTTCATATAGAAAGGGGGCCATCACTACAGATTTTGGGAGTTTAAAGGATAATAAAGAAATCTAAGAAATATATCCACAAATTTATTGAATAAATAAAGTGAATAGCTTCCTTCAAAGAAATAATCTCATATATGAACATCCAATATCTCATATCTGAACAGCCTTATATCTATAAGGAAAGTGATTGATTATTACTCCCTGCCTAATGAGAAGGTGCAAATAAAAAATATAGTCACTGATGAATTCTACTAAAAGTGTAAATACAGGAGAAAATTTTTTTAGCTCCTCTTCCAGAAAACAGTAGCAAAGAAAATACTTTCAAATTCATCCTTTGAGGTCACTGTAATATCAAATGTAGAGAAAACTATTACGACGTAAGGAGAAAAAAGTCCTACCGACTGTCATTTTCATGAGTGAAGATGTAAAGACCCGCAAATAATTTCTAAATTATTACAATGAGTACAAAATAGGCAAATAGGAAAGCCTGGGTGAGGACTTGCAATTAATTGATGTAACCTGTCACAGAAATAGCCAAAAACCAAAACCATAGGACTATGTCCACAAATGAAAACAAACAAACAAAACCCAAGCCACTATAGCTACACTGGATAAGAACTTTCAGCAAAACAGGAAGAAAAGGCAATTTCCTCAGCTTGATGCAGGCCATCTCCAAAATACTAAGGCAAGGATCATTACTTACTGGCAAGAAACTAACAGAAAACAATGTTCACAAGAGCCCTGTTTAAAAAGCTGAATTTGTACTTGTGTGATCCTTACTCAAGTGTTAGGGGTATAGGCTAAAGTCAATTCAGTTTGTCAAGAATCTTACAGACATAACGAGGCGACTATCTGTGTTGGTGAATATAAAATAAATACCGTTCTAAGAATGCGTGAGATGGAGAGAAATAGCTTCTCCAGTGGGGAATTGGAAAGCAGAATTTTAGGGAGGATTACCTGAGATGGGGCCCCTTTTAGATTGAGATTAGTAAGTTTTTAAGCTTTAAATATGTTTTGTTAAAGCTACTCATCTTCATCTGTTTTAGATTATATCTTTGGTTTTCAGGTTTTT
>PVKB01000057.1:1278428-1386530 GCA_004027205.1 Ctenodactylus gundi | reverse complement strand
CGCATGGGAGAATTCTCTGCAGTGACGTAGAATGCTACTTACTCTCTCGAGCCATAAAAGCCAGTTTTATGAAAATGAGAATAGGTAATAATTTTTAGGTGGTACCATGTTAGGGTGCTGACATTTGATGAGTAATACAAATTTTATTTTAAAATATTTGTTATGAAATTGTAATGAACATTGGGATTTCTGCTATATTATATAAATATAAAGACAAGCTGAGTTCTCAATCTTAGCAGATTATTCCTACCTTTTGTCCAAGATACTTCAGCTTTCTTGTGTTGTTTTAAACTTAAAAAAAGAATAAACCCTAGAACTCTGTGGTGTATAGATTTTTCAGTCTCCCTAAAGCACCCAGGATTGTTTTTTCTGTTCCTGTTTGAATCCAACGAAAGAAGCCTTTTTCCCCTTAATGTATTTTTATTCACACATCATTAAGCAGATTTACCATATTATGCACCACTATAGGCTTAGTAAATCATGGCTTTCTCTCATAGAGAGAATGAAACAATTATTCATAGCTTACTGAAAGGATTTTGCTCAACTTTGAAAGTATCTACTGTTGGGCGTTTTCTAAAATTCCTGATTTCATTAAAGTTCACAGGGGAATGAGGACGAAGGGACAGAAATTAAGTAAGTTGTAATGTAACAAATAAAATGCAAATGGTAAAGTGGAAGTATGTGATGCTTAGGGCTTGACTGGCTGATACAAAACGTTTCTGGAGAGTAGAATTTTTTGCCTGGGGTTTTTAATCTTTCACTATTTATTTTGGAAAGTACTTTTCCTTGGATGGAGTGTTCTGTATTTTAGAATTTCCTGATTCCAAGTTTTCATTCTTAAAACCCACATGTATTCCCCCCAACATGCATGGGCTTTCTTTATTTTTGTCTGTTATCTCTGTAAATGCTGGACTTTAAATATTCTGTGGCTCCTGTAAGACAACAAAGGAAAAGACCAAAAGTGATTATTCACAACTGTTGGGCTCTCAGAGGCACAATCACCCACAGTAATGATCTGGGAACCGTGGGGCAGTTTGGCGATGAGTAAACAAGAGGCCATTATTACCTACAGTGAACAACCACCTGGAAGTCGAGACAGTGGCATGCCCTAATCAGAAAAATAAATGACCAGCTGCAAGGTTAAAAGCTCGTCATTCATGGAGTGTCCTTCATATATTTGAAAGCATCTGGAAAGCAACTGGCATTGGCATTAACTGCAGACTCATTTGCTAAGCTTGGCAATATCTCTCCTCTTGACACCTTCCTAATCACTCATCTTGTAGGTCCAGTGTGTGTGGGCTGCACTCATAAATAGACAAAGCAAAAATGGAATAACAGCAGGATTTTACTGAATGGAGGCTTCCCAGTTGACACAGGCTTGTTGAAGGAAGCTGGACCTTGAGATAGCCTTCCTGTCCCCTTTTCTTACTCTGTCAGGCCAATCTAACTGTTGTGAGGCTGTGTTTTCTTCTCCCTTCCCTCCTCTCCCCTTCACTGTTCTTCCTCACCTCCTGCCCTCCTCTCCTCTTCCCAACTCACCTCTCCTTTTTTCCTCCCTCTCCCCTCTTCCTTCCACCTCCCTCCTTTTCTTCCTTTCTCCTCCCTCTCTTCCTTCCTCCCTCACTCTTCTGTTTCTTCTTCACCTTCTTTCATCTCCTCCTTTGTCTTCTTCCTCTCTCTCTCTCTCTCTCTCTCTCTCTCTCTCTCTCTCTCTCTCTCTCTTCATCTCCTTCTAATTTCTTTGGAAAAGAACCAAATGGGAGGTTAATATTCAAAATGAAAATGCAACATGGGCACTTCTATGAGTCAACCACAAGTTTACTTTAGATGATATTGTTGGACATATCAGTATGTGTGACATGTCTTATTCTTCAGGTGCTATTTGTGTCTAGCACATTGTTTTGTTCCAAGACTAATTCAGCAATTTTAAAAGATAATAGTTCTAATATTCACCTATTTTTCCAGTTTCGTTGAGACTTGTTTTTAGAGCTTGTCCAAACTCATGAACCCAATTGACTCTATTTTAGAAAACTGTAGAAAATCCAAACAGAAACTTATTAGAAATTAAGGAGGAAAAAAAGCCCTTTTAGGTCACAGAGTGAAGCTTCCATCAATGATAACTCCCTGTAACTTGGAATATCATCAGCACTGTCAGACTAAATGAAGTGAGTGGGTGGCCAGCCAATGCCTGCTTCGTATTTTAGAATTTGTTTTTCTAATCGAGTCCTTCCAATAGTGAGTCCTTCCAATCCTGTCACAAGAGACTCACAGTAGCTGAGTTCCTGTTCACAATGTACATCCAGTGAGAATTGTTGAGAGCTGCAGAAAAACATATTTATGTTAGGTAAGAAGTAGAAAGCCCAGGAGAATTATTTTAATTAGTTCATAACGTTCCAATTAAAATTTATATAAGAAAGAGGTGAAGCTCAAATATGGAGGATTAAAATGCTATTAGCATCTAAAAACCCTTTAAAACAATTTCTTTTGATGTACTATTTTCTATTTTTGGACATAGAAATTTACTTGTTTTGTTCAGCCATTGCCCAGGAAAATGACAGGATTGCTCAAGTTCATGGAAAATCAACAGCCTGAGAAGAGTCAGAAAGGGAAGATATTCGCATAGGGAATAATTCTTTTCTGTACCTAATAGAGAGGTTTAGATGTGGCCCTGAGTTTGCTTTACTCTATTTAGTTAAAGATAACCTTGCTCATTTTTGTTTGTTTTGGTTTTTGGTTTTGGCAGGGTGCCACGAAACTGGGATAACACTCATGTGCTACCGTGCCTGGTATGAAGGTTACCTTGCTTCTGATTTGAAAATGAAGAATTTAACTTTTGCTATGGGGACAAGGCAGGTGGGAAGGGAAGTACTGAGGTGATGGTGAAGGAGACAAGCTACTGACCCTGCTTTGTTGAAAGTGCTACCAAATGGTTTTCCTACACATTTTTTAAGGGCTGGTTTCTTTTCTCATCTCTCAGAGGATAAAAAAAAAATCCAGTCGAGTCCAGGGGCCCAGGAAATGGCTCTCTAAGGAGCTCGAGAAGGTGGAGAGAAATGGGTACTATTTGGTTCCTAAAGCCAGGCTTGCCTTATTTGTAAGCATCAGGTGAGCACTGACCAGAGTTCAAGTTCAATAATAACACTGTGCCTGGAGGATATAGTCCCATGAGAGTTGGCTTGATTCAAAAGTTTGTATTATCCAGTCTTGAAAATTCTGAGTGACTTTAGAAAAACCGTTGGAATGACCAGCCCTTTTAAATTATGGATAATGAATGTATGGGACATGTTATCTAAAGAGAAATAAATTGAAAGTATAAAGACTTTTAGGAAGCTGTATATGAATTCATAATGATAGAACTAAGAGTGTCATAAGAGGAGATATCACTATTTGGGAGTTAGATTTTTGCCTTTCCAACATTAGGGAGAACAATCATTCCAGGGTGTTCCCAGGGGATGAAAATCTTTGGGAGGACATCTTTCTGTGAACAGGATAATAGAAATAGCCACCAGACTCACAAGCTCTTCCACTGACATGACAGATGCTATCTGCAGAGTTGGACATGGGCAATCAGAAGCAAGCCTCTGCATATAGTACACAGTGATTGCATGGCAACTCTTCTTCAGATTATTAGAAGGTATCTTTACATCCTGGAGATCTTACCAAGCACAGCAACTGAACTTGGTCCCTCTAGTCTCCTCCTAAGACTGTGACTGTGGATGCACACAAGCAAGAAGCATCTAGTGTCTCCACTAGAAGGGCTAATGGAATGGAGGGTCCTGAGTGAGGGTTGAAACTGTCTATGGTACAACTCCCTACTCAGGTGACATCTTCCCATTAGCCTTAAACTCCCCCAAAAGCATGAAGCATGTGACTCTGTTCCCCTGTTCTGAAGTTCAGAATTGAACCACCATACAATAATCTTTCTTCCCTGTACTTAACCTTCAATTTCACCAGCAATCCAGGCATTATGTCCTTTGTTTAGGACATTCTCCTAAGGATATCTAGGGGAACCGAGTGACTCTAAAATCTCAGAACATGCTCCATAGCACTCCTGGTAGGGAACTGATGACAAGAAGCAAAGCCACTATTGGATTCTGGGTCATTTCTATTTATTTAAGGTTCCTGATATTCCAAAAAATAAAAATTTCTCAAAATAAGATGGACTCCAAAGATTGTGGCACAGTTAATAATGCTTTTTAAGACCAGAAAACTTATGGAACTCTACATAGTTTTCCATTTGGAGAAAAGGTTAAAACTTTATCTTTAGGTCCCTTGTGAAGATAATGCCTGAGCCAAGTGGACTGGCTTCTTTTGTCTTAACCTGGTCAGCCAGGGTGTGGGCTAAGTTGGAAACTTTGGAGAGCATTTAAAAGGTGAATCAGTGATGGTTTAGAGCTTTGGCTGCAAGTAGCAATGCTCTAAAAAATAATACTTTAAAGAAGATATTTTGTAGCTTGCTCACATAAAAGAAATCTAGAGAAAAGGTAGTCTAGGGCCAGGATGGCAGCTGCGATATTAAGAAATTGCGCTTGTTTTGCTGTGTTCTGTGTACAGCTTCTATCCTCAAGGCTACCTCACAGTCCAAGGTGACTACATATGTCTAGCCATTATATTGCCATTCAAAGCAGCAGGATTGCAGAAAACAAGAGAAGAAATGTTCCCCCCACCCCTTACAAGAATATTTCCTGAGCAAAGCACAAGGTACCTCTTTATTTAACTCATTGGCCAAAATTAGTTATGTCCTAGGTTGACTGAAAAGAAAGTTGAAAAATGACAACTCTCAGCTGGATAAAAATGTATACTGCTTAAAATAAAATCAGAGTTCTTTTAAAAGAAAGTAGAAGGGGAGCAGATTGGAAGAGATGACTCTCTGTGTCTGCCACAAGCAGCCAATTCTCAGGTCCCCCTGTGTCCCAGGTTTGTGGATTAAAGTTTTCTTCAAATTTCTGTTTCTAAGTTTATTGAATCTAAAGTCCTGATAATCAGCTAAGACTGTCCTCGCTCCAGTCTCGCATTACCTCCCCTGCCCCGGGTATCAGGCACTGCTGTGCTCTAGCTGGTTTTTTTCTAACTTCCTCTTCACCGTTGTTTCCATCGTCAGTGTACACAGCACCAGGAGCTAATGTGGTCTTACTAGAAGAAAAATGTACTTTTTTTTTCTGTCTCACTTTTTGTTTTTTGAAGCCTCCTGCAAGCGGTATGCTGTGCTGTGGGTGACATCTGTCCCACTGATCTCTGCTTCATTCATGGATGTAATCCATGCTGGCATCACTCGTGTCATTCAATTCTAGGACTTCAGAGGCTGCCAACTAGGGCAGTGGGGTGAATCAGTGTATAGTTGATTAGCATTTCACAGTACAATTGTTTTGGTGAAATATCTAGTTCTCTGGGTAAAAGGTCCCTGCATTTTTAGCCTCTATTGATTTTACTTGAATCAATGGCCCTTTTGATCCCAGTATGTTTGGAGATCAACGAGGAACTGGGCTGGGAAGAAAAAGTGCCTGGGAGAGGAGGGCAGGCTCAAGAGGGACGGGAGCCCGGACATTGCTTCTTCTTGGAGGACAGAGTGGGGCTGCCTGCCCCTGTACGGACTGTGCACGTTGTGTCCAAGTGAGGGTGATCCCTTGGTGACCAGCTGCCCGGGGCATATCTGATTATCAGCCCCAGAACAGACCTGGCTCTTCCTATACCTGTCACCTCACCTCAGTTGCCACTTGCTTTCCAATGCGATTTCTTTGATGGGAGAGAAACGAGTAGAGTCTCACTACTCTTCTAAGACTTTTACAGAAACTTGACTGTGTCCAGGAAATATTATCCGAATATTGTGTATCAGTGTGTTATATCAAAAAAACTAAGAACATAAGAATAAGAAATATAGTAATCTTTTGGAGGGGCCTCATTAAGACTTTAGATAAGTTTACCCATGATGTTCTTCAAGATAAGAAAAACAAGGCAGCATATTTGAATTTGATTGAATTAGCATATCCAATGGGTCTTGATTAATGGATGTGGTGTCTAATTGGTGTCACTAGGCTCTGTCCTTGCGTAATGAAGATTTAGAAGGATGTTAATCAAGTTTTCAGATAACACTAAATTAGTAATGATAGCTCATATGCTAGAGATTATGTTAGAGATTCAAGACCCCAAAACATCCCTGCAATCTGAAATGATGTACCAAACCTAATGACATGAAGGTTAGTGGAAGATAACTGAGGTATCATCTTGGTATCTGAATGTCAAGCTCACAAATAAAAGCTGAAGAAAATACACTTTGGGGGATCATGTCTGAGCTGGATTTTAGCTGCCATTGCTTCATTCCTTCACTCATTTGTTCAACAAATGTTTTTCCACATTTTATTTGTTCAGTGTTGGAGATTTAATGATGAACAAGATAGAAATAACTCTCTTCCTTATGGAACCAGTTAGGTAGGAAATACCAATAACAGATGACACATTGGTAGAGTAAAAAACATGTCCTACCAAAATACATCATTTTTATGTTCAAAGAATCTTACCATGTGGAAGTGACATCAAGGCTGAATTTGAAGGATGAGTAGATGTTAGCTCAAGGGCAGTGAGAACAAAAAGAATATTCTAGTAAGAGGGACCAACCTCTGTGAAGTCCTGGAAGTAAAATGGCAGAAGACCCTGAGGGATGAGGAGGAGGACAATTAAAATTGTGGTGCAAAGGGTGTGGGGTAAATAAAGAGAAAGGAAATTGAAGAGGGAGGACTAGAGTATGCGTCAAAGGGTTTTGCAATTCATTTAAAGAGCTTGGATGTTGTTTTTGTGGGATAGGAAACCATGGGAACATTTTAAACCAGGAAGAGGCTGTATTAGAGTTTCCTCTTGGAAAGTTCCTGCCGTCATCATGATAGGAGTGAAGAAAGAAAGGCAGGAGGGCCAAATGTAGATGCCTCCTGATCTGTTAGGATGCTGAAGCCTTTTTTCTGACTTTGGGGAAGCAAGAGAAAGGCATGGTTGGGAGATAAGGTGATGTAGTTGGTTTTGGACATGTTGAGTTTGAGTCAATCAGGAGTTGTCTCGGTGGCTGATGTCAGGAGTTGTCTCGGTGGCTGATGTCCAGAAAGTGTTTGGATATAACTCTAAGAAGCAAGAGGAATGTTAGGGCAGAACAGTAGGGAAGTAATATTTCTGAATTGGGTTGTTCAAAGGCTGAAGATCTGTCTCTGGCTGATCCTGGTTTTTCTCTATAGTTCATGTGACCCTAAGGGTAGCAACTTGTCTTTGACTTATTTAGAGTTTCTTTATCTTTAAGTTGAGAGTATAAAAAGTTATTTTATAGTAATTTGTGAGAATGAAGTAATATGATGAGTATAAAATACACAACAGAGTACCTGGCATGTAGTGAGCCCTCAAGAAGTAGTATGCATTGTTGTTTTTGTTGTGATTGTTATATACTGGCTGTCTGGGTGAACTTGCTGAAAGAGCGATGGATGTACTGTGCTTTATTCAGAGGAAGGGCCGAAGCTTTGCCATATGAGGTTAAAGGGCCTGCGGCTGATCAGCTTGCTGTAGAAGAGGCTTGGAGTTAGCATTTTTCAAATATACAAAGGACTACAGAAAAAAAAAGAAGATACAGTTACCCTGTAGGGCCCCAGAGGGAGAAATAGGGTGAACTGACAGGAGATTCAGAAAGACTTGCTTCAGCTGAATATAATGGGAAACTTCTAATAGCTAGAGATCTCTAAAGATAGAATAGTTTGTTATTTTTCAGGAAGTAGGGACTTCCTCATAATTTCTTTAAATTAGAGACCCTATGATTGCAATTGGAAGAGTCATACTTGTTATTGGACACAGAGTCAGATGTGGCTTTACTAACTTTAGAGCTAGAGCCTTGCCTGGACAGGGTGTTTATTGAGGGCCTGGTGTCTTAGGCTAGTTCATTAAAATTTATGAACATTACATTATAACATGCAATCTCATGCTCATTCTCAAACCCTAAAAGACATTATTTTCTTCACTGGGTAGGGCAGGGACTCACGTATTCTAGACAGAAACACCTGTCTCCCATGGGGCTGTGTCCTACCGCTGCCCAGCCTTCATGTCCCAAATGCACACAGAACAGTGTTACAGGGGAAGGCGTGCACTAAGCCCAGGCTGGCTGAGGTGATGTTTTACTTCCCATTGACCAAGTCACCCTAGGAGGCATCATTATCCCCCCAAGCTGAGAAGTCTCGACCTCTCCCTCCTCCCTTCAGGATAGAACTTCAAGAAAGGTGTCCTGTTAAACAATAAATTAGAGCAGAGCAAGATTTTAAATCTCACCACTCTGGCTTTATTTTCTGGTAGTAAAATGAAAGAAAAATAGAGAGACATCTCCATGATTTATGGGCTCCCTTTCCTTCAGAGGTTTTCCAGTTGGATCTTTGTGCTATGCTTGACATTTATGATATAAGGTATTAATATCTGGAAAGAAGAGCTGCTGGTGCTAATTATTCAGACCCGCTCTGACAGGGAGCTGGTGAGCAACACTCATATGTCAGATCCCATCTATGCATTAAGTCCTTCATTTAAAATAGGTGGGAATTACGAGGCACTGCAGGCTTTAGCAGTGTATAGGGTATGCTAGTAAATCAGCGCTGATGGGTTCTCTGAAAAGCAAGCCAATTCCTGTCTGATAAACAGAATTCTCAAGAATGTCTTTGAATCAAAAAATATGCCAGAAACATTAAAAAGATACAAGGGAGGAAAAATGCAAATGATGGAAGTAATTTTTCTTAATTCAGAAGAAAAACTTTGTCCCCCCCCCCCTTTCAATTTTTCAGGCTGTCAGATATGCCTTGTTTCCAGTAGCTATTTGTAATATTAATCATTTTAACAGTATCAAACAGACTGGGTTTTTACACTTGATAAATTTTTGATGTTGAACCTTTGAAAAATGCAGTGGTGTGATCTTTTTTCCTCAAGAGTTTCTCCCCAGAAGCGAGTGTTAATTTGCAGATGCCAACATATGACTAACAGTTTTATCTCAAAAGATTAATACACATTAAATTAACATAGGACTGAGGCTTCATTTCTGTACAGTCTTTTGTCGTGAGAGAATTTGAGCTCTGTGAGCTAGAAGACAAGTGGGCTGGCTCATGATGGATCATACTTGGTTAGTTAATTAGTCAGTCTGCCAGCTTGGTGACCTTGTTATTGTCTACTCAACAACCAATCCCCTTTTCCTTGTTAAAGAATACTGACTTTGTTCAGGGAGAAATGTGCTCTGCTGTAGGTGATAAAATGTGATTGGTCTGCATCAGTTTTGATAATTCCTTTTTCTTGTGATTGGTTTAAAGGAACAGAGGAAACCTTGTGGCCAATGCAATGTGAGAGCGGGAAGGTTGAATAGGTTGGAGAGGGGAAAGGTGATGGCTTCTTAGACAAGAAATAAAATAAGATTTCCATGTGGGAGTTAGTTCTTTTTTTGTCTCTACTAATTTTTTATGTTGGATATAATTGTGCAACCAGCAGTCATGTAGGACACTAGTAGAGACGACAGCCAGTGTTGCGGTGGTGGAGTGAAAACACAGAAGGAAACTGGGCCTCGCTGATGTCATCACGCCATCAATTTATCCTAAATTGTTAATTGTCTTCCCTTTCCTGTTAAGAGTATTCTCTATTGTATCCCTAGGACCATCAATTTCTTCGTTATACTATTTGTTGAATGAAAGGACACTATTTTTTTTAGATTATAACCCTCTCTGATATCCAGTTTATTTCTACAGTTTCAGTAACTCACAATGAACTGTGGTCTCAAAGTATTAAGTGGAAAACTCCAAAAAAGAAACAATTCATAAACTTCTAATTGCATGCCATTCTGAGTAGCATGACAAAATCCCATGCCATCTCACTCCACCCTACTTTGGAGGAGCCTCATTCCTTTGTCCAGCATATCCATGCTGTACGTGATTACACTTTCAGTATCCATTCTGACAGGTGAAATATCATAATGTCACAGTGCTGTGCTCAAGATAGCCTGTATTTTATTTAATAATGAGCTTAAAACACAAGACTAATGGTGATGGCAATTATGCCAAAAAGAAACAGTAAAAATGCTTCTTTTAACTGAAAAAGTTCACTTGCTATTTTTATTACAATACGTTATAACATATTGTTATAACTGTTCTCTTTTATTGTTACTTATTATTAATCTTTTATCATGCCTAGTTTGTGATTTAAACATTATCTTAGGTGTATGTAATAGAAAAAAACTACATTGACTTTGGGACTGTCTGCAGTTTCAGACATCCAGTGTGGGTTTAGAAACAGATGCCTGAGCCACTGCTTTTCTTAGGCATCTGACTTACTTTAATTTGGCCTGTAACATATCCATACAGAACCATGAGAATACAATGTTCTATCTTCTACCAGTATTGTAGATGACAAAAATTGATTTTGATTTCTTTTTAAATTTTCTGTAATATTTTGAGGAAGCTTTTTAGTTTTCTTTCTTTAGTGTTTAAATCCATAAGAATGGATTTGAGAGTG
Organism: Ctenodactylus gundi; assembly: GCA_004027205.1. Classification (NCBI taxonomy): domain Eukaryota; kingdom Metazoa; phylum Chordata; class Mammalia; order Rodentia; family Ctenodactylidae; genus Ctenodactylus; species Ctenodactylus gundi. Next base: position 1,376,033 of record PVKB01000057.1, on the reverse strand, counting down.
AGAATATATAAAACTCTGTTTTATACTCAGTCTTAAATCTTAATATATTTTGCATGTTTTGGAAAATATTTTATTATTTCTATTTAAAAATTAGTGTTTCATTCACACATAAAATTTAGCCTCTAGGAACGTACAATTGCCTTTTTCACAATGTTGTGCAACGATCACCAATACCTAGTTTCAGAGCCAGCAGCCCAATTGGGAGGCCCTCGCCCATGCTCCATTTCCTTCTTCCTGTATCCCCGGCAACTCCTTAACTACTTCCAGTCTTAGTGACTTACTCTATTCAGGTATTTCATATAAATGAAATCATACAACATGTGTCCATTGTGTTCATTTTCTTTCACTCAGTACAAGGTTATCAAGGTTTAACTATGTTATAGCATGGATATCTCAGTACTGCACTCCTTCTTGGTGAAGGATTTACAATGTTTACATTTCATTTCTCAACTACTATTTCTTTAATGAAACTACTATTTCTTGTGAATTTTAGTGATTTTCTCTTTCTGACACGTTTCTAAGTTGAAGGCAGGACTTCTATTTATTCTCCATGATTTTAAATTTTCTTTTGTATTTTTGTCTTTCTTTTTGCTCACTGTTTTGGTGGACTTGATTTTGTTTTCAGCTCCTATGTTATAGATACAAATTTTTAGCAGTCTTAATTCTCAGTAAAAATTGGTTTGTGTTTGTTCTTCTTTTTTTGAAATAAGTCTCTTTTGTTTGACTTTTGCTTTCATGACAGTTAGATCCTATTTATTGATGACCTATTGAGATATCCTACGTTGTGACTTACCTAGACATCCTGTGTTGTTGTGTGATATCCCCCAAATGTCCTGTCCAGGGAGTTAAGGCACTTCTCCCTAGATAGACACATCCACTGTGCTATGAATTAAATAAGTCCTTTGGAGTGCCTGGACCTGCCGTGTCCCTCGTCTGTGTCATGACTCTCTCTTCTGGCTTCTGGACTATCAGGTTAGCTTAATGCCCTCACTAAGGTGGAACCAGCCTTTCAGTTTATGACTCTTTAGTATTGTCACAAGAGCACACTCCCCAGGGCTGCTGCAAACCAAATCAGAGGACTACACTTAGGCCTTTTCCTTTCAGGGTTCATGGTTTTTTTTTTTTTTTTTTGAAAGTTGAAGTTTACTAAAGACATAATTTATAGACAGAAAGACTCACTCTTTTAAGGTGTTCAGTTTGATGATCTTTGATGAGTGTATATATCGGCATGTTACTACCACAACAATCAAGAGAGAAAATAGTTACATTAATCTCAAAATTTCCCTTAGGTCTCTTCTCTAATTTGTCTCCTCCAGGCCATGGACTTAAGTGTTTAGTGATTGATTGATTAGTCCTTTGGGGCATTCTCCTGGGTTTTTCCTTCTGTGCTGACAGTCAGGGCAGAGAAGTCTGATGGTGAGTGCTGTGTGGGTAAGACATGCTTTACCTCAGAGTTTGTAGGTGTGGAGGAAGAGGAGGATGAAGGCAGTTGTTCTGCAGCTCAAATTCCACAGTCTATAATTGCTTTGATGCAAGAGGACTGGAATGCATTGGGAGGGACTACCTGGACCAGGTATCTCGCAAGCAGTCCTTTAATGAATCACATTGATTACTGGCTTGTATCGTACTTCCGATTGTTTTCTTGCCAACTAAAAATTTAACTCTGCATGCTGTGGCCTGCTTTCAAGTTGTGCTCTGGCATCCGCTCTCTTTGCTGTGGCTTATCTGATAAGGTGTTTTCATCTTCTTTCTAATTGCAAAGAAATTAATCAAAATGGATTCCTTGCTGTTGGTCTTCATAGTCACACTGTGTCCTGCCTTTTTCTTTTGCATTATCCCTTTACTTAAAATGCCTTGTGGCTTTGTGAGGGAGTAGGAGTGAACATATGTACTTGGGGTGCCATTTAGGATGTAAATCTTAAGGAGGATCTGTGGTACAGCAACAAGTTCAGCAAGTGGTCCCTACTTGACCTCTTATCACTTTTCTTTTTTATCTCTGTTTTTCCTTTCCTTTCTTTTCTTTTCTTTTCTTTTTTTTGAGTACTGGGGTTATAGGCATGCACCACCATGCCCAGTTTATGTGTTGCTGGGGAATTGAACTCAGGTACTTAGCATTTGCTAGGCAAACACTTTAACCACTTAGCTATTCCTCCATCTCTACTTAGTGTCTTTTCAAGTGAAACATTTCTGCAGAAAACAGAAGTGTTCTTTTTCCCTGTGAGCAAGCTCCAAGACTTCACTACCATTGGCTCTTGTGACCCAAGTTAGTTTGGTTTAGTTTTTTTTTTAAAATAAAGTAACAGAATAGTTATTTAGAAAATTAATAGATTTGCAGATAGTTTCAGGATGTATCCCAAAGACACTTGGATTTTCACATCTCAGAGAAATTTGGTTTAGTTTTAGCCATCCTGTAAGTGTTGCCCAATGGCAGGTTACCTCACCAACTCCACACCACGTTTGTGATGCAAATGAGAGCTGCAATTAAATTTTTACCAAGGTTGATCCTGGAGCAGGGCAGCTTGATCTGGGTCATAGATAAATTCAAAAGGCAGTGGAAATACTAAAATCTATTCTACTAAAGCAGATCCCAGTCCATTTATTGTCTTGGTTGTAGGAAGATGTGCCTGCGCTTTGTTTGCACAGAGGGTTTCTGCCCCACTGGGCCTGTAGAACAGCTCACAATCTGCTCTACAGTGAGGGCCAGTACTTTGATAAGTGCTATGTGCACTGGCATGTCATGTTACCCAGAGAACTTTCCAAATAAGTATCTAAAACTCATGTGATGTCTGATGAGGAATGGAGGAGACTTGGTATTCATGAGAGTCTAGGCTGGGTTCTTTGCAAGGCCCAAGAGCCAGGATTTCACATTCTTCTCTTTAGAAATGTTTGTTTGTTTGTTTTTTCTGTGGAAGGTGAGCAGAAATAAAGAATATAGGTATCTGGTATTGTCAATTAAATTTATTTTCAAATTTAATGTGTATACATGTATATAGGTAGTATTCAGTGAATTCTTGAAAAACGTACAAATCATTCTCTCATACCTGTGCTTGAGCTGTGTTCTTCACGGCACCAGAGATCTGCTAAAGGTAGCTGATCACAGATTACTGATTAAGACAGAATTTCTTCTAGACAGTTTTTCGCTTACGGTAAGCGCCTATTTGACATTGTTACTTTTGTTAAATTAGGTTTATATGTTCCATTAAAAATTCACTAAAGTAGAGAGAAACCTATAAAATATGTAGTAGTTCAACTTGAAAATTAAGAGCTGGGGACACAGCTTAGCAATTAGAGTGACTGCCTAGGACGCTCAAGGCCACAGGTTCCATCCCCTGGCACCACACAACAGCTGGGTGTGGTAGCACAAGGGAGGCTGAGACAAAAGTATTGCTGTGAGTTTGAGTCCAGCCTGGGGCTATGCAGTGACCTCAGGACCAGCCTGGACTACATAGCAAGACCCTGTCTAAAGCAAGCAAGCAAGCAAGCAAGAAACCACACTAAACACCCATTTCTTATTCCAAACAATAGATTACCAGGTAGATAATAGTTACATTTGATCTTTTTTTTCTGTTGCTCAAAAATTCCGGATAGGTTAGAGAGGTTATAAAAACACTCTGTGTTTGAGTGGCAAAGAGAGAAGCATCCTGAGGGGGGTGATCTGTGGTGAGTGGGCTGCAGCCTCTTCCCTCTTGAGGGTGGAATATTCTGGCACTTAGGATTCTCACTCACTTGGTGGGGAAAGCGGGGAGCGCTCGGCCGCTCGGCCGCTCAGGAGAGGCTCTCCCTAGCTCAGCCGTGGCCCTGCTGTTGGCCTCTTCTGGGCCTTAGCTTTGGTCTCTTCCCTTCTCTTCCCCGCAGCTCCTGGTTATGCCGCCAGGGAGCCGTGAGGGGTGTGAAGTGTTGGACGCCTCCACCTTGCTATGCTCCTGGGCAGACAATTCTAGCCGGGCCAGTGGTGACCAAGTAAACCTCTGGCCACGGCATTGGAATCTAGCTCAGTCCTGTCACTCAGGACTGCCTGACCTTGCTACAGTCTCAGTTTCCTCACCATGCTGTCCTTAGACAAGGACGCTAGCCAGCACACTTGCCAGCGAGTTTGGAAATCTCTCCGCAAATGTTTCCCTTACCCTGGTTCCGGTTCCACGCCCGGCCCTGCCCCCCAGAACCAGCCGCTCTTGTTTCCAAGGCGGCCGGCCAGCACCTTGGGCCCTCCTGCGTTTGGCCATGCGGTCCCTGCCTGCGGCCCTTGGCCCTCTGCCAGTCGCTTCCCCGGCCACAGTCACGAGGCCCGGGGTCAGCTCGGGGTGGCGAGGCGGAGCCAGGCCAGAGGCTGTCACTCTGCGGCTCGGGGACGCGCCCGGGGAGCCCCGCGGGGGCTGGAAGGGTGGGGCTGGCGTGAGCTCGCAGGGGCTGAGTCCGGAGAGGCGGTCCAGGTGGCGGGAGGCGAAGCTGCGGCGACTGCCGCGAAGGCAGCCGGGCCTGGGAGCGAGGGGCAAGCGGGAAGGCCACCTGTGGGCCGCACGGCGCTCCTGCTTCTCCCGTCGCTCTTCTCTTTGCTGCGGCGACCAGGGCGGTACTTCCCCAGGTCAGGTCTTCCCACTTTCTGCCAGTCGCCGGCGTGGGAGCCGCGGAAGGGTCGCGGGAGGCTCGCACTTCCCTCTCGCGGCCAAAGCGGGAATCGCAGCGACAGCCTGTTTCTATCTGGACTTGAAAGGCTTGAAAGCTGTCTGTTTGATACTTAGAGATTCCTATTATTTATTCTCTCCACATCCCCGGTCCCCCTGAAAAAAGTAGGCTAGTGAAATAAGTAAAACATCGAGGCATAAATATAAAGTCACCAGACTTTTATTTTTGGATAACTAAACGTGTGCTGTGGACAGCGGATTAGACAGTCGTATCCCTTGCTGTAGTTTGTCTCGTGCCCCAAGCACCAAGTAACATATCGGTAGTAACAGCAAACAGCCATATTGGTGGGGTTTTCAGGGACGAGGGGCTCTCTTGCCGGTACCTGGAGCATGCCTCCCCATCTCCTCACACCCACTTCTTGGTCACATTCTCCCATCCCGGCCCCAGTGACCGTGGAGAAGGTCGGAGCAAGCAGGCAGGGAAAAGAGTGTAAATGAAGATTAAGCTTTCATGTAGGAATCCTGGTGCTTATAACTTGCTGTCCTCCGGCTGGAAGCTGCCTGCCTCGCCCTTCAGCGTTTAGATCCAGGTGAAACCATGGAAGAGGTTCAGAGAGACTGTAACCGGAAGGTGGGACACAGGAAATCCAGCAGGAGTCCTTAGTCTGCGTTAGTTCATCAGAGAAAGGAGAAGCCTCAGAGTCGAGAGTTTACAAACTGAATCCAGGAAATGAAAGCAGAGAAGAAACAAAGTGGAATCTGTGGCGAAAGGAGAATGCGCGATCAACTGTACACATATATTCCAGAAACTTGGCGTAACTATATTATGTATCCCTCCCTGTAACTCAGCAGAGCAGGCGTCCTTCACGGTGTCATTTCGCAGATGACTCACTTTGCCAGGTTCACGTTGCTTTCTGGAGCTTTGGTTTGAGTCCCAGCCTCGGCCATTCCCAAGGTTGTTTTCCTTCAGATGGAAAGCAACTAAAACACAACCATGCCATTATTTTCAATAGAATCCTGCTATTTTAGAAGAAGTGGCTGGAGTCACCTATTCCCTTTCTTTAAACACTTTCATCTCAAAGTTGAAGAGACAAATTGCCCATGGTTGGGTAAGGTCAGCTTGGAATGTTTTCCTGCATCAGCAAAGTCCATCCACCCATCCATCCACCCATCCATCCAAATCTTCTAGCCAACACCTGGCTGCATCTTGGTGATCCATATTGGATCCATCAAAAATTCCTATAAGCTCCAGCTCCAAACATCACAACTTTTACCTTCTCTCTCCTGAATTTATGCAGCAGTCTCCTAATTGTTATTCCTAATTCTGCTTGTCACCCAGTGGTCATAACAATGCTTTAAAAGTGAAATAGCTTCCTACCTCTGCTTAAAGCACTACAATTCCATACTCTTAGATGAAAATCTGGACCACTCAGAATGGCTCCAATGTCCTTATTGTGGTTTGGATCTGGAATGTCCCCCAAAAGGCTTGTATTTTTGGATGTTATGGATTATCCTGTTAGAAGATTAGGGCCTGGACTGGAGGAGTGGATTATGGGCATGTGGTGGATTATAGATGTGTGGTATAACACAGGAGTGTGGTAGATTATAGGTTCCAAACATATAGATTGGATTACAGGTATGTGGTGGGGTCTTAAGCCCGGAAGGGGCAGAATACTGAGGCTGGACCCAGAAGGGGTGGCTCACTAGGATGAGACCTGGAAGAATATATGATACTTCCTGCCTTTTTTCTGGGACTTGACTTGACTTGGCTTAACTGTCTCCACCTCTGCCTCTGCCATGTCCTCCACTGTTGCTGGCCACCCATGAATGGACTGTGACCCTTTGAAACTGTGAACAATAACAAAGCTTTCCTTCCTTAATTTGTGCATACTGGGCAATAAATCACAGCAGTGAAAAAGTAGCTAAGATAGTTCTGCATAGGCTAATCCATTTCTACTGACCTAAGGAGGATCCTTCTCTCTTTTCTGCTCCCTGCTCTTGCCAGATTCACCTCCTTTCTGTGCTGTGGGCATATTAAGTGTGAAAAACTTGAAATACTTTTCTGGAAATCTATAAACTTCCCATCCATAATGTCTCTGCTTACATATAACAAAAGCCTTTCCCTGTAATCACACTCCAAGTACTTCTTCACAATGACTACCCCATCACCCCATGTGTTTACTTTATAGCATCTACCAATAATGTTCTTGGTAATCTTTATACTTGTGTGTTACCCTTTTCCTCTAAAATCTAAGATCTTCATTGAGCAGAGATTTTTACCATCTTGTTCATGACTGTTTTATAGAACTTAGATCAATGCCTGACATGGAGCAGATGCTCAAAAATATTTGTTGAATGATTAAATAACCAAATTAACTCAGGCTTCTTGATTCCAGGCTCCATCCTTCACTATCCACTGTAATATTAGATATATAATATACTTGGAGAGTAAAAGCAGAAAGCTTTTCCCCAAAGGCTAGAGGAGTCAGCGGAATGGAGAATTTGGAAGAAGAGAGAGCGTGTACACAGGCTGAGGAGTGTGGGGAGAAAGATCGAAGAGTGTGTCTTGACTGTAACCTATGCAAAATTCTGTAGGGAATATTTCTTGTTTCATCCACAAGCATTTGTGATGGTGTCTTATTACACACCACAGCAAATTCCAAAGCAGCAGTGGCAGCAGAAGATGAGGAGAGGCGGAGCAAGCAAGCCCTGAGAAGGAAGAGGAGCACTGGACAAGAGTTCCTTCACTGCAGCTTTTTCATGAATTTTAAATGAGCTGCAATGATATTTTTATTTGCATACTTACTTTGAAATATAAACTATTGTATCTGTTTTTAGAAGTGATAATTATTGAACAACATTTTAAAGCTTTTCTTTCTTTCCTCTTTTAAACTATGCTTGTAAGTATAATAATTCCATCCCAGCCTAGATATCATATTCTGAAGCATCTAAAAACTCCCTCTCCATTACAAGTATCTTCTCCACATTGCTTACATTTTCTATTAGTAGCTGAATGAAGCTTTGAAATGTGATCAATGGATATGGATAAATGTTCACTGAGAATTTACTAGTCACAAGCCTATGAGCCTTTACTTCACGGACCTAGAACCTCAAGGACAGTGTATTAGCTAGCTTTTGATAGCAGTGACAAAACACCTGGTGAAATCAACCCAAAGAAGGAAAGGTTTGTTTTGGCTTACAGTGTCAAAGTCTTCAGTCCATGTTCACTTGGACCCATTCTTTGGGCCTGTGTTGAGGCAGAACCTCGTGGCAGCAGGGTGTGGCAGAGGAAAGCTGGAGTGAAGCAAGAGCCATAGAGGAAGAGACTGGAAAAAGAGACACATATGTAAGAAACGTGTACCCAATGACCTCTTTCTTCCAGTTGGGCACCACCTTCTAACAGGTCATTTGGCTCAGAACTCACCCCTAGTTTAACCCATTGGTGACTCAGTTCCTGTAAGATCTAATGCACTCTCTACATCTCACCACTGAACATTGATGCTTTGGGAGTCAAGCCCTCAATCCATGACTCTTTGACGAGATACCTCACATTTGAGCCGTAACAGGAAGATTCCCTTTTTTTGAGGCAGGGTCTCACTCCAGTCTAGCCTGATCCTGAACTCACTGTGGAACCCAGGCTAGTCCTGGACTCATGACAGTCCTTCTTCCTCAGCCTCTCAAGTGTAAGGATTATAGGACAGGTAGGTTCCATGTTCTGTTCATTTTATGTCATAGGCTCTAGGACACAGTAGATTGTCACAAAATCACAAGGCACTTGCTGGATTATGTTTCATTCATATATATGTGAAATAAACGTCAATAACCAGTCATTATCCTCAGAGCACCAAGCAGATGTCAATGTTTTGTGAAGTTTTAGAAAGGCATACATGGGATGAGCAGACAGAAAATTGCAACGCAAACCACTAATGATAAATATCCCAAGAGAAGTGCACGACTTGTAAATATAAAGGAGAAGATTGTGAGTTCTCAGGTGGACCAGAATGATTTAATAAAGGAAAAGTATTTGAGAATAGAAAAGATGAAACATTCATTGTTGGGTGAGTGATGTTTTTCAAAAGAACTGAAAATTTCAAGGAAAAACAGAGGAGGTATAGCCTAGGGAGAAGGGGACAGGCAGGAGAAGAGCCCAGTGCCTGGAGCACCCGGATGAGTGTTACTGAGACCCTGGACTCTGGTCGACCCCAGCAGGTTATGTGAGGTACTTCTCTGAGATTGGTCTTATCTCACTGGAGGTCCTTTCTCCAGTATCTCTTAGCTTCTCTGCTTCGTTGAAAAACATACGAATTCTCCCTAATTTTTATTCCATCTTGATGGTCCCACTGTCAAAGTTACCAGACTTTTGAGTGTCTGTGACTTTCTTTGTTTTGGCCTGTCGGTGTTTTTCTCCACAATGAGAGCTTTGCTGACAAAGGCATGACCTTGCTCAGTTCCCCGCCAAGCCAGGCCCCTCAGGGGCCTTGTCTTCTCCTCCAGCTGCTGCCAGAAGTAGGATGCAGGGTCCTGACCTTTGTGGAGACGACTGTCCCTACCTGTACGACAGGGCAATCTCCCCTGCTTCTCTGTGTCTTCTTCTTTTGCTTCCAGTCCTCCTGCATAATCCACTTCAGGAGGTCACAGATCACCCCCCAGGCAGGGGGAGCAGGAAGCTTACTTCAAGCTTCTCCCACAAACTCCCCCGAAATTGGATGGCAATTAACCTCGCTATTTTGCTTGGAATAGAGGAGGGAAATACTGGCAGTACAAAACACAGATTAATAGTTTGATAAATTATCCTACATGTGCTTAATTGGGTGGACAACGTGAACTCACTGAAGGTTAGTAAATAATGGTATTCATGTGCTACTGTTTATTATTATTTATCTTCCATTAAGTTAAAAACAAAAGAAAAGATGGAATGCAAAAAGAAAACTTGGTGAAGGGTGTTAGAATGTGGAGATTTTTTTTTCTTTCATACACCACCACACCTGGGTTATGTGGTGTTGAGGAATCAACTTCCGGGCCTTGTGCTTGTTAGGCAAGCACTCTCATCACTGTGCTATTCCTCCAGCCCCTAGAATTTAGAGATTTGGTGGATGTAGTCTTTCTGGAAACTCATTATTGTGGCCCACTAATCTGGCTGTCCACGTCCCTTTTCCTCTCACTTTCTTTAGTTAAGGGCTGAAGCAAGCAGCCCTAGTATTAATAATAGAGATAAGAAGTTGCCTGTGAAATCTCAGGTCTTCAGTTTTCTCCTCCCCGCCCCTTCCTGAGATATCTTTGCAGGCCATGTACTGAGAGTTTTTAACCTGATGGTACCTTCACCAGAGCTTTATTTTTAGTATAAATTCACCAGGATTAGGTGAGTTAAGAAATTAAAGATTTTATTATCCTTGTACCTAAGTAGGAAGGCTATGACTGCCAATGAGGCTTCATGGAACCCCTAAGATTCTCCTATATTCTCCGTCAGTAATTCCTACTATGTTTTTGGTCACACTGCACTTGCTCCACCTCCAACATTGAATTTCTAGGCAGGAGGGAGGGTAAGGGCAAAGAATCTACTCAGTTGAATTGTACTTTTGAGAATTATTCCATTCATAGACTTTTATTGTATTGCATCAGCCAGAATTATGTCATATGACCATCACAGGAAAAAAACGCTGAAAAATAATATTTTCCACTGAGAATATTGTTACTCTGAAAGAATTAAGGTTGCAGTAATAAAGAAATGGTAATGGGTATTGAATAGGTCATAAGCAATGACTTCTGCCTTCCAAACAATTGTACCCTTTTACCCAAGTTCATGTGCCTTCTAGGTTATCAAATTGAATTTTGGCAAACAGAAATAAATCTTCTCTCCCTCCTCCCTCCTGTGTATGCACTAATAGACATACATGATTTTTGTGTTGGTATTTCACATTGCATGTATTATAGGTTCCCTATATTAGTACAGAATATCTTAAATTTATTGTATTTGTGGATGCATATTTACAGTTGTTGGTATGGCTCCCTGTAGTGGACCAGTTCTTTATTAAGCATTCTTTAGTGATTTCTTTTGCTTTCATTTTCTATTTCTTGATGTAGATCATCCCCCTTTCATTATTGAGTGGTTCAAAAGCCACTTAGTTCCAATCCCCTAATCTTTGTGCCTGAGTTAGTCTGGACTTGTGATTGGATACTCCTACGCATCTAGTTTTATTCAGAATACAGACTTAGTTTTATGGGTGCCTTTAGTTTAACATGCCTAAATGAACTGAATGTCTTTCCCTCCCATATTGTTACCTCCCCTGTGCTTGCTGTCTTCCGTGAACGCACATGGGAGGTTCCTGGGAGCTGCTGTTGAATTCTCTCTCACATTTCCTCCTCCCTACAAAACAGTGATGTTCAAGTTCTTTCCAGTTAGTGTACTGAGTCTTAAATGTGTTCTCATTTTTAGGAATCCATGTCACCTCTTGGGTTCACCTTGTTTGGACTAGCTGTGTTCAGCTAAAGAGTTACCATATGATATCTGTTAGATTTCTTCAGTAACTACGTGTAATTTGAGACTTGAAGCTCTTTATGGTAATTAGAAATCATTCTTTTTCCATTTGAATACAAATTTAAAATATCTAAGCAGTTGCAGATCACCTGACTGACTGCCTTATAACTCTGTAAGAACAATTAATTTAAATTTAATAATTAAAATTTTATAATCATAATAAAAACTACAAGCTTAATATGCTTATACTTGCTTGTATGTTTGTGTGCATCTAAAGAACAAGATATTAAAAATAAGTGGCACTTCAGGTCTATAGGAACTTTTCATTTTAAGGAACTTTTCTTGTGATATCAGACACACTTCATAAGTAAGATTATTGTTTCTTATATGAAACATTAATGTTGGTCATCTAATTATTAATATGAAATTCTTCTACCCTAAGTAGTTCTTACTAGATGGTGATGTTAGTAATTTTACACAACCATGTTGATGTTTTATTATATCTCAAATAGAGTCCAAACTTCAGATAGTTTTTTTTAATAAAGAAGACACAGCATCTTCCTTTATAAAATATAGGGAGATTAGCAGCCTTTCTTTGCCCAGAAACGTCATCAACATCATCCGCATCCCCATGAGAACTTGTCACAGGCACTGAGTGTGTAGTATGCCAACCATACAACTTGAGTTCTATGATGCCCAGTGTTATGGAAGTGGAGACAGATACAGAGAGGCTAAGTAACTCTCCCAAAGTCACGCCAGAGTTAACAGCAGCAGCAGAATAACCTCCCTGGCGCTGTGGCTCCTAAGGCTAGGAATCTCACCTCAACACGTCACTTTTCACCTTCTGTCAGGATTTTAACTCCCAAGCATGCCGATTTCTCCTAATTGTTGCAAGATATTCATCCCTCAGCAGTGTTGATTTATGCTCTCTACCCTCCTTTCCTGAATAAAACCAATAAAGCTTTGTCTATATAAATGACCTGTGTAAATGTCTCTTGGCATTATGAGGCTCATGAGGAAATAGAAATTATATCTGGTCGTCCTTGTATAGTTTGCTCAGTAATGGATTATGTCTGCAGGATATGAATTCAGTCAGTTAAAAAGTGAGAAGAATCGTCATTAATAACGACACAACTGACATCATAGTCCTCTGATGTGACACATGGAGAAGGACACAACATCACCTATGTGAGGATACTGCCCAAAATGTTTTCACCTGAATCTAATCACAAGGAAACAATCAGGCAAGCACATTAAAAGACACTGCGCAAAGCAACCAGCCTGGGCTCGTCAAAGGCGTCAATGTCAGGACAGACGAGACAGCTGAGGAACTCGTTTAGACTGATGAAAACTAAAGAGACAGCACACTAACATACAGGGCATGATCTTTGTTTTGATCCTGAATCAAAGAGAAAAAGGGCAACTATAGAAGACAGTTTTTAGAACAAAGGGATTTTTGTTTTTTGAGACAGGGTCTCACTGCAAGTCCAGGCTGGTACTGAACTTACTGTGTAGTGCAGGCTGGCCGTCAACTCTTGGAAAACCTCATGTCTCAGCCTCCTGAGTGCTGGGATTACACATGTGTGCCACAACACCTGGCTAATGTGGTTCTGGGCAATTGAACTCAGGGCCTTGCACTTTCTAGACAAACACTCTAACCGCTGTGCTATTCCTCCAGCTCCTGGGGGAAATTTTGAATAGAAAATATAATGTTAAATAATGTTAAATTTCCTGATTGATAATTATATGATGGCTGTATAGGAAGGTATCTTTTAGGATACAGACAGTGAAATGCATCATACATCATACATGGAATGCCAAGTTAACAGTGGCAACAATAAAGCTAGGTGGTTATAACATTCTCACAGCATTTCTGAAGTTTTGAGGTGTTTAAGTGCAAATATACATGTGAGAATAAGGGGAGATATAGATTGGGCAAGATCACTCCTAAGTTGGTCCTTGCTGAAGTTTTGGGTTGTGTATCTAGGATTCATTATAGTATCCTAATTACTCTTTTAGTGTTTGGGGATTTTTACAACAGGGTTTGAAAGAAGACAGTGATTCAGTCAGATTTTATGACACTGATTCTCAATAAATATTTAATAAGAATAAATTGCCAAGACAGTCATTTCCATTTTTGTATCTTGTGATGGTTTTAGCCCTACCAAGTTCCAGCTACCGTTTTTTCCCTTGCCTGCACTCTGACACTCCCTCCCGCTAACACGCCCTTCCTAAAACCAAGGAAAGTCAACTCATTGACTTAAGAGAAAATTACTTATCACTCGTGCTCAGCTGGCCTGGGGGCCATTGTCATTCTTCTGCTTCTTTTACTGTGTTCTGGTTTCATGGCTGATCTAGGTCTCTGATTCTCATTCTAGCCTACCCTGTAACCATGTAGAGGCTTTTTCTTCTGACTGGAATGCTCTCCCTCACTCCCTTTACCTAGTTAGTTCTTATTTGCTTTTCAAATTTCAGCTTGCTCATGAAATCCTTCCCTGAACTATGTTCAGGGGAAAGTTCCCAGTGTGGGGTTCAGGTACATTATTCCAGTGTCTTACTTTTTCATTACTGGGAGACAATACTTGATGTCTACAACTTAAGGGAAGACAAGCTTATTTTAGCTTACAGTGTCAGGAGGTCTCAGTTCCTTCATGAGCAGGTGGCAATGGTGCAAAGAGTCTGGGGGAGAATGTGGAATTGCTAGAAGAAGGAATCAGGGCAGGGAAGTTAAGGCAAGAATATACCCTTCCAGGCCACATGCCAGTGATTCCCCACAGGTCCTGTAATTCATCGTGCATCTAATAATTAATCGCATCCTATTGGGCCTCACCTCTCAACAGCATCTGAAATCCTAGATAATCATCAACATCCAAATGTATGAGGCTTTTGGGAGACATTCCAGACACAAACCGTAACATTCTGCTGTTAGCCTCCAAAAGACCCATCTCAACCTCCTTAAACAAAATGAATTTAGTTTATCACTTAAGGGTTGTCAAAGTCCTATTAGCAGTTGCAGCACTGTCAAGACATTCAATTCCAAAGTCTCATCTGAGACTCAAGGCAAATATTTAGCTGTGAGTTCCTGTAAAAATAAAGTTAAAAACTTCCAGTGCACATTGGCAAAGGGTAATGCTGCCATTCCAAAAGGGAGGAGGATAGAATGCAATTGGACCAAAGCCTGAACGAGAGCCAAATCCTACAATCCCATTAAATTCTTTAGGTCCACGTTCAGCATCTGGCACTAGCTCTGGCAAGATGTGAGTTCCAAAGAGCGTGGTCAGCTCTGCCCCTGTGACATTGTTTCTAGTTGCAACCTCCATGGCTTCTCTTTTGGGCTGTGTGGCAGAAAGTGTATTGGCATTTTGTCCTTGTCCAGAGACTTTGCCTGAAACTGAGATTAAGAGTGATGGACTACATAATCCAATGGAAAAAATCTCAAGACAGCCTAATGTCTCGGCTGTCACTTGGGTATGGCGTGCAGCTTTCAGCCAACTCTATGCTCAAAAGTAGGAAACCATGGCAGAGAAAAATGATGGGAAGAGTTTACAGATTTGCCATACAAAAGGGGTGGCAAAGGTGGAGCAGAAAGGCACAGGGATGTTAAAGAAATTATTTTTTAAAAAGAAGCCAAGTACTTGGAATCTAGTACTCCTTGAGGGTATCTCAAGGATCATGAGCCCACCCTTTACCAATTAAAGGGTGCCAAGGCAAAGGATCTGGCTCTGAGAAAGTACTTTAGAATATCCTGCGGGCCAAAAAGAGGTGTTTGTCAGAGTTTAACCCCCTAGAATTCGGTCATCCAGGCACTTGGAAGCTGCTGCAGCCAAAGGCCAGGAGCGCCAGACTAACTGCTCCAGGCAGTGGCAAACTTTGACAGTGTCCCCACAGTCCTGGTTATATGGGCTTACAGAGTGCAAGAGTTGTGGGGTCATGGAGGCTTCCACCAAGATATTCTGAAATCTGGCTGGAAGACCTTGGAGGCCAGACACTGTGCCCCTGGGAGGGCTGTGGATAAAGTTGTAACAGAGAAGCCTAAGTTGCACTGGACACCCTGCAAATATGGAGAAGCCAGGAGCGTGGATGGTCCCCCGAAGAAAGCCAGCCCAAGGAAGAAAAGACGGAGGCTGTAGCTAGAGGCAACACTGTAGTGGTGGGCCACCCAGGCCTTTGGAACTCACATCTTGCCACAATTTACCTTAAGTGCAGGACATAAAGTTGCAGCATTTAACCCTTGCCCTGCTGGGTTTAAAACTTGTTTTGGTCAGATTGCTTTGTATCTTCCTGTTCCTCCCTTAGGAATTGGAGTATTTACCTTGTGCCATTGTATGCTGGAAGTCTTTAAAGCTTTCATCTTTTACAGGAGCTCACAGCTAAGCTCAAATCTAAGGTCTTGAATCTCTGAGGCTTCGAACTTGAATTTTTTTTTCAAGTGCTAGAACTGTTAAGACTTTGGCAACTCTTAGAGTAGGACGAAATACATTTTGCATAAGAAGGTGGACATGAGTCTTTTGGGAGTTGGGGTGGAATGCTATGGTTTGCATCTTGAGTGTCTTCCTAAAACTTCATGTATTTGAAACTAAATGTGTTTAGGAGGCAGGGCCTGGCTGGAAGGGGAGGATAAAGGGTTTGATCTGGAAAGACTGTGTCAACTTATTGTAATTGGGGTTGCCTAGGGCAGAGCTTTCAGATGTGCTGTCAGGAAATGAGGGAGGGGCACCCACCCTGGCTGCTTAGAGTAATTAAAGGAAAGAAGAAGAAATATTGCTGTAGTTTCTTCCTAGGAAAGATCTAGCCTAGACAGTCCACAGATTTCAGTAACTTTCTATCTGCAGTGGGGTGAGCAGCTTTCCGGTCTCTGCCATGTGCCTTCACTATTGCTGGCTGCCCCATGAACGCGCTGTGTGTGTAAGAGACTTTCTGAAACTGTGAGCTAAATAAACCTTTCCTCCCTTAAGTTGTGGATGTTCAGTAATTTGTCACAGCAATGAGATAAGTAACAAAGACAGGCTGGATACACTCATAGTCTATGGCTTTCATCTCCTGACAATCCCCGTTCCTGGCGTCTCCAAATTTCTGGGGTTTGCATTGCAACTTTGGCTTTCCTTACACAACTTCATGCACTACTCTCCCAGCACTCTCCCACTGCCTGGTCTCCAAGACCTTCTCTGAAATCTGACTGGAAGCCTCCATGACCCCACAACTCATGCATTCTGCATGCTTGTGAAGCCAGCACCATTCGGATGATGCCGAGGACTGCCACTGGCTTGAGCAGTAGTCAGGCCTTTATGGTCCATTACCACAGAGACCTCTGGGTTCTTAGACGGTTGAACTCTTGAAGGATTCACTTTACTGAGTTGCCTTGCTGGATGCTCTACAGCTCTCTTTTCAAAGCGAAGTCTTCCGTCTTTGCACTCTTGAAAGGGTGAAGAGTGAGGGAGGTCTTATTGATTCCTGAGATGCCCTCAAGACATCTTTCCTGCAGTCCGGATTGATTCCAAATGTTTGGCTTCTATTTAATACTAATTTCTTCTGCAACCATGATTTTTAACTCCAGCTTTGCAGTGACTTTCAGTCACACTTTTTTTTCTTTTCCCTCTGCTTCCTCCCCCCCCCCCCCCAAGTTTTAGTGTTGAGCTGGCTCAAAGCTGCCCGCAAGATCCACTTGACAGCTGGAACATTGAGCTACTTCGAAATTTCCTCTGCCAGATTAAGTAGCCCCATGTCCTTAATGTCATTTTCAGGCAAAGTCTTATAGGGCCAAAATACCAGCAAACTTTTCCCCAGAGCATAGCACAAATTGTTTCTAGACCAATTGCAAATAAAGTCTGCTTTCCTATCTGAGACCTCCTGAAACTGGCCTTTCCAATCTGCATTTTTGCTGGCAATCTCATTTTCTGAGCTCTGACCAGTATCTCCTATTAAACTTAGTTCACAGCATTCTAAGTCTTCTGTACCCAGCATCTTTCATCCTATCCAAATTCCTCCCATGTGCCATTTCTAAGTGCTTTTAAACCATATGTTCAGGTAAAGTCATAGCAAGGACCCCACTTCTCTAGTACCAATTTCTGTTACTTTTTTCCCCCAGGGCACTGTACTGCACATCCACAACCGAAAGGAGGAAAGGTTTAATTTAGTTCACAATTTAAGATTTCAGTCCATTCATGGGCAGTTGGCAGTAGTGAGAAGAATCTGGCAGAGAACAGCTACTCCTGGCTTTGTGTGGGAAAGAGGGGAGCCAAGGCAGGAATATATCGTTTTTGGCCACATGCCTAGTAATTTTCCTCAAATATCACTTGCTCATAAAATTCTTCTTTGATCTATCTGCTTAGAGCAACACTTCCCCCCCCCCCCCCCACACACACACAGCTTGGGCTTCTGTGGTTGCAGGTACATCACCCTATAACCTTCCAATGGAAATTATAATTCTCAATTATTGAATTAATGCTGTCTTCTCTCACTGGGTTGCTACTTGTTTGATGCATTTATTTGACGTACCATTGTGTCCTTAGTAGGTACTTGATATCAATACATATTTTAACACATTTTAAAAATAAAATTTTCATTAAAAGTGTTTAAATATTTGTTTTCACAGAGGCCTCTTGCACTTTTAAAAAAGGATAGGAAAATGTCTCTTGAAGTTTAATTTCAGTTGTTAACTTGATATGATCTCCTCTTGCAATATAGAAACATTAACATAGTGGTCCTCAAAAAATTGATTAAGTCACTTGGCTTTTGTTTCCCTTCCCAATTGGCATGACTTCATGCAAAATGATGTAGCTGTTCACATCATTCTGTCAGCCCCTATCAAGGAAATATTGTTTTCAAAAATTAAAATTGTGAATCAACTCATAGGAAGATGTTGTCAAATAAACAAAAAATCATTGCTTATATTACGCTGTCAAATTTTTGATAAGCCTAATTCCTCTAAATGCATTTAACTTTAATGAAGAGTAATACAATTTAATAACAGCATAAAATGGAATCATTTATCTTCTTAGTTCTGGGCAGATGTCTTCTGTTTAACACATTGTTTGAAGGTGCAAAAGTTTGTTCCTTCTTCAAAGTAGCCTCCTCTCTCTCTCTCTCTCTCTCTCTCTCTCTCTCTCTCTCTCTCTCTCCCTCTTAAAACATATGTGGCTTGGGAGTTGGGAGTGATCTATATGTTCATGTTTAATAAAGTCACTCATCAGGCTATAGTATTTATGATCGAAAATCTCTGGGATTTGTTGTTTCAAGTTCCTGAAGCAATAATACTTCTACAACTCAATAAAATTAAGTAATTATTAGCATATTAGTCATGATTACATCAGTTATAAGAAACAAAGCCAAATTAAAACTGATTTAAGTAAAGGGGAATTTACTGGCTTATGTAACTGGGGAACCTCCAGGTTGATGCTGGTTTCACGGGCTGACATGTGGCTTCTAGGAGCCTCATTTCATCTACTGGCTTGCTTCTCTCGGTGCTAACTTAATTCTCAAGTGAGCTCTCTCCTATAGGTGAGACAGGGTTATTCACTCAGTGATACAATGGGTTATTCATTGATATAGGGTGACCTTTGAAAGTTTACAAGTGGAGTAAGGGATCCCAGCTGAAGGTGAACTGGGATTTAAGATGTACCAGGGTATCTATTTGTGCAATCTGCTTTTTTTTTTTCTTTTCTTCTCTTTTTCTTTTGCCCAAGGAGAGATTTTGTTACTAGGATGGTGGGACGGGCAAACTGGGAGGCATCACTTGCTGCTACCTCTTGAGTGTGGCCCTAGGATTAATTTCTCAGCTAAGGTGAATATTAGCAATTCACCTAAGAAGGAGAAGTTGATTGTCAAGTATAATTTTATAAATTATGAAAGAATGAAACAGTTTGGGTACATTAAGTGTATGATACTTTTGAAATTCTGGGAAGTAGTATTAGTGCAAGACAAGAAAGCGCTTCATGGAGCAGCACTGATGACCCCAGAGATTATTTATTCTTCTTTAATTTTCCTTCCTTCCTTCCTTTCTTTCTTCCTTCCTTCCTTTCTTTCTTCCCTCCCTCCCTTCCTCTTTCCCTCCCTCCCTCCTTCCCTCCCTCCCTCCCTCCCTCCCTTCCTTCCTTCCTTCCTTCCTTCCTTCCTTCCTTCCTTCCTTCCTTCCTTCCTTTCCTCCCTCCCTCCCTCCCCCCTCCTGCCTTTTTTGTACAGGGATTGAACCCAGGGCTTTCACACTGAGATACATGCACAGGCAATTTTTAATTTTTAATTTTGAAGCAAATTGCCTATGCTGGCTGGAACTTGTTATCCTCTCTCCCCAGCCTCCCTAAATGCTAAAACTAGAGGTTCTTGAACACCATCTGGAGATTCCCAGAAGTACTTGGATCCCTCGGGCTTGGAGCCAAAGTTGAGTGGATCATAAAAACGGTAGGTTTAGCTCCTTGTTTTGTGGAAGGTGTTTTAAATTAGTTTTGTAGGGCTAAATTATATGACTTAAAGAGATTTCATACATGGAAGAAAACAATGCAGAAAACCTTGTCAGTGTTACTTTCAGATAAGAGAATGCAAAGATATAAAGAAATGAGGCATTTCATGTTGACACATATTTCAATTTGATAAGACAGTAGAACAGACATAGAAAACCAGTGTATAGAGAAAGCCAGTGTCATTGTCACAAGACGTTTCTCATTGATCATAAGGAAGTTATGTTTCTGCTCTCTGTGGGCTTCCAAAAATGAAACCAGTACCGGAAGAACCATTTAAGATGTGTTGTGAGTAACTCAACAACATTAAAATTTTTCACACCGAAAACATTTTTGTTCTATAATCTTTTCTCTGGTTAAAGCATTTAAACCTTTTAAGAACCATATAAAATGGGATTTCAGCTTCTTATACATGTAAGTCATTCATGAGATGTGCAAAGGAAAACTATACGTTGTTCTTTAGGTAAAAGCCTATATTACTTTTGCTTATGTAAATCGAGACCACAAATGAAACTGCTACTAATGAATGCTCATTAAAGTGGATTTAAATTCCAAATGAAAAAAATTATTGATTTCAAAAAGGGCAAACACAGCTAGCTAAGCTCCTAGAATTAGCTGAAGATATTAAATTACCAGCTCAGCTACTGTTGTTTATTTTTAATATTTACTTATTTATTAAATAAACTATATAAAATAGAATGCTGGTAATGAAACTGAAAGAGAGCAACCAATAGCTATATTCTTCTGACATTTAAAAATTAATGGCCTGGTGAAAAATGGTAATGGGCATTAGATTTCTTTGCCTCAAACTCCTGACCCTCATAAAAAATATAGCCTACTTCATGACCATGGGAAGGAAGAATTAAGATGGGGAACTGATGATAAATTTGTAGTCATCAGTATCTGGCTAAAGGAGTCTAACTTAGCCCTGTCATATTTCCCATGTATATTTATGTACTATACCATTTGGGTATTATAATAAAATTTTTTATCTGTCCCTGGAGGCAAAATTGAGTTGTATATTAAATGCCTATTTTCTTTGTTTTCTGCTTAGGTATGCATGTAATGCGGTGGCATAATATATATTCCACACTTGTTTCATTCCTGCAGAGAGATAATATTTTTGCAGCTGACAGAGAAAAGACATCCTGTGCTTTGAGAATAAGAGGGAACACATTGGCAGGATAAAATACAGATGTTACCAGTTTCTTTTTTTTTCTACTTCATGGTTGTTTTCAGCAGAGGTTAACTTTTATGCGCGCATTTCTCTGTCCTTATTTGGGCAGTTGGACCCAGAAGTTCACAGTAAATTTGAGATTATAAGAGTTGGTTTCAAGGAAAATATCTCAAACTGTTTTTAGTTAAGGGGAAGTGACTTAAAAATTCAACCTTCTGCAAAATTTCTCTTCATAAGAATGTTGAAATCAAAATAACTTTTCCACATCTCTGTAAGGAAGACATTTGAAGTATAGCCAGGTTTTGTCTTAAGTAATTTATTTTTTCTTAAGGAAAAACAAATATATAGCTTCTCCTATCACAGTATGGGAAAAATAAGTGGAAAGTTTCATGCTACAATAGTATTCTAATGATGTTGGATGCATTTCCCTCTCTCATTCCAGAACAAAACAAGCCGAGAAATAGAAGAGAGATGCAGCAAGATCATCGGTATGTCATATCAGGTGCTTCTAACCTGTATTCATGAATCTAAGAAGTTTTAATTGAAAATGATAGAGGTGTGAGTGACTGTGGGGGCATTGATAAGTCACTACTCATCTTTTGGCTGTTCATGTAGGAAAATTAATTTTTCCTCTTTATTGTAAGAGAAAAACTGCCAGATATACTAAGAAATTCAATGGTCCACATATAGTGAATGAAATAATGCACTCAGATTAGGTAATCTCTATTAAAGCAGATTTGCTGTGAAATAAAGGGAAAAGCTCGATGGAGGAAGCATTTCTTGGTCACTTTCAGAAAGACCCTATATTAATTTTTTAAGATGCATAAGAAGCAAAAAAAAAAAATCTAGAAACCAGAAAATTAGGTTTGGGAATAAAAGTAAATCCTATATAAAAAGAAGAGTAACTATGGAACATTGTTGCAAAAGGCAAACCATAAACTCTCATGGTTTGAAATTAAAATTCAGAAAACAAAAAAGATTGAAGGGCAAGAAGTAATATGGGCATCCCAGTGCTTCCAGCAAGAGAAAGAGTAGAAATGACAGAAAAATACTGATCAAAGAATACAATTCTTATGGTGCGTGTACTCACTGAGGAGTCCCCCTAGTGTTCACAGCGTCAAAAGTCTACTTCCGGATGTACAAACTTCTGATCCTGGGGCTCTGCGATGACCCCAAACCAAATTGTCGAGGAGACCTCTCCACTGTGTTTCAGCCTCCTAGACTGGGTCTGAGTACATCTGCCTTCCTGGAGCTGTTACTCCATTGCCATCTTACTCCACTTAGGTTTTTATTTTTGTTGTAAGTTGATTTCCTTTTCTCTGGCTCATTTCATAATATATTGCTGATATAATATGAGAAATCACTGATATTTTTCCTATGATAATTCTGTATTTACCAAAGAGAGAACACGAGAAAGAGAAAGCAATAGTGTAAATTGAGAAGATATGACCACACACTAAAAATCAATATTTTATTGACCTCAAAAGGCTGAAAAAGACCAACAAATGAGTAAATATGAGATAAGACAGAAAACAAATTGCAAGATAGTGAAATTTAAATCAACCATATTAATTAACATTCAATATAGATGTAGCAAATATTCCAATGAAGAGGAAGAGATATTTAGACTGGTAATACTAATTTAAGCCAACTAAATACTGTTCATAAAAGTGCCCCTTAAATAAAACTACAAGGATAGGTTCAGAGGAAAGACATGAAATATATATACTATGTAATTGTAACTGTAAGATAACTCATGTAAAAGAACTATTTTACATCAGGAAAAATAAACTTTTAGGCCAAAATTACTACTAGAGTTTAAAAAATGAGAACAGAAAGTCAATTCAATAAGAGTAAACAACAAATTTAACTATATGGTTATTTAATGACTATGTGTAATATAGTTCTTGGGACATGTTACATTAAATATTGCTATTTTGAATGCAAGAATGACTCAACACTAGGAAATATATTGATGTAAGTTTCCGAATAAGAAGATAAAAAAATATGGTTTAAAAATCAGTAATCACTCCCAGTTTAAAACAAAAATAGTAAGTCTTGATGAAATAACAACAATCATAACAACTAATCTAAAAAAGATTAGTATAAACTGAGCAAATATCACATTTGATGTAAAGCATTGGCTTCATTCCACTCACCTAAAAATGAGACAAAATTTTTCCCAGCTCTGTAGTTGGGCCATCTTGGTTGAAGATAAAAATTTTGCTTCACTTCCCATTTCTTTATCACTCTTCTCATTCCACACCTCAAGGGACGTATTTTATATATATATATAATATACTACATATGCATTTTTAGTTTCACAACTACATTAAAAGCAATTCTTTAGACTTAAATATAAGATTTTGTGGCTCACTTCAGTTTTCTCTGAATATATTTTTTTCTTAAATCCTTTATTTTTATCAGTTCTTGTTTGAAAGTTTGCTTTGACTTGTCTTTTTCAAAGAGTATACATGAATCATATAGTTCCTAGGTTCTTACAAATAGGAATCAAGGTTTTACTTACTTTTGCATTTAAATAAAATCTTGGCTTGTTCTACAATTCCTAGAAAGTGATCTTCTTTCCTCAATCATCTAAGTTTTTTTTATGAGACTTTCTAGTCTAGCTTCAGTGTTGTAAGACACATACACACAGAGAGAGAGAGAGAGAGAGGAAAAGGAAGAGAGAGAGAGAGAGAGAGAGAGAGAGAGAGAGAGAGAGAGAGAGAGAGAGAGAGCTATTTCTCCTAGTGGGCTGCTTCCAACATTTGATCTTTAGATTGGATATGATAAGCTCCTGAATATGATTGCTTTTTAAAATTACACTACCACATCTATAGTAAGCCTTCCCCATCTAAGACTGAGTCCTTTAACTCAGAAAAAGTGTATTCTTTGGTTATTATTCAAAGGAAAGAAAATTTTAAAAAGAGGAGAATGATCTAACAACTGTGAAAAATAAACAATCAACATTGAACCAACAAGATGATGGCAGGATACAGCAAACATATGACTGTAATAATGTTCAATGTTATCTGTGTCTCACATCAAAAAGACACAAATTGGAAAATTGGATTAAAAAAGCAGTCATTTTTTTCTACTACAAGAGACAAACTTTACAAATAAAGACATACATAAACTGAAAGTCAAGGGATGAAAATTAACACTTCATGCAACTGAAGCCAGAAAACAGGCAGGAGTAGCTATATACTCTTCTCAGAAAGAGCATATTTCAAACCAAAAGAGATCAGAAGGGACAAAAACAGAAAAACCTAATAGGATGAAGTCACAATTTTCAGTATAAATGCATTCAACACTTGGGCATACAATGTTGTAAAACAAAACTACTGGTCATGAAAAGACAAATAGGCTCCAGTACAATTATGTTTGGGGACCTCAGTATTCCATTATCACAAATAGAAAGATCAACTAGATAAAAATTAACAAAATATTAAAAATGTTAAAACAAACTATGGAACAATTGGACTTACCTGATATTTATAAAGTGTTTCATCTGACATCAATAGAATTTATTTTTTTCTGAGAAGCACATAGGGCTTTTTCCAAAATAGGCCATAAATCATGGTTTTTACATAAATGCAAAAGAGTTGAAATATTTCCTTGTATACTCTCAGATCATAGCAAAATTAAACTAGAAATGAAGTATAAAAGAAAATCTACAGAAACTACACAAATGTATAAAGATTAAATAATATGTTATTGAACAAACTATGAATCACAGAAGAAACCAGGAAAACCAATTAGAAACTTCATAGAGTCAAATGACAATAGAAGCACATCACACCAGAATCTATGGGACACAATGAAAATAGTATTTAGAGGTAAATTCATAGCTCTGAATGTACACATTAACAAAAACAGATCAAGCCAAAATAAATAATTCAGTGCTACACCTTACAAAAGAACAATCCAAACACAAAAGTAGCAGAATAAAGGAAATTACAAGGATCAGAAAAGACAATATTGAAATTGAAACAAAAAATGCCCAGAGAGTTGGTTCAAGACAATAAATAATACTGATAAACCTCTAACCAAACCAACCAAAAGAAGAAAAGGAAAAAGACCTGTACAAGTGCAATTAGAACTGAGTATGTTGAAATTACAATGGGCAATGCTGAAATACAGAGGATTGTAAAAAATATCATAAAAACTTATACTCCAACAAATTGGTTAATCTGAAAAATGGATAAATTGCTAGACACAAAAAGATGCAAACATTGAACCAAGAAGATGTAAAAACCTTGAATATACCAATAGCAGTTATTGAAATTGAGGCAGTAGTAAAATCTCTACCAACAAAGAAAAGTTCAGGAACTGATAGATTCAGTGAAGAATTCTACCAGTACTACATAGAAGAGCTATTGCCAACACTTCTCAAACTATTTTGTCAACTTGAAAGAGAAGGAACATTGCCAAACACTTTTCTGGAAGAGACAATTACTTTGATACCAAAACCAAATAAATATTTAAGAAGGAACAAAAATTATACATAAATTTTCTTAATGAACACAGATGCAAAAAACCCTCAATAAGATACTTGTGAACAAATTCAACAAATCATTATAAAGGTCATACATTGAGTTGACATAATCCCAAGTATGTGAGGATAGTTCAACATATGGAAATCAATTAATATAATAAACCACATACACAAAATCAAGGAAAAATTCCATGATCTCATTAGATGCAGAAAAAGTCTTTGGCAGGATCCAACATTCATTTATAATAAAAACTCTCAGAAGAATAGGTATAGAAGGACCTTACCTCAAGCTAATAGAAGCCATTTATACCAAACCTATTGTCAACATTATACTAAATAGAGAAAAGTTGAAAACATTTCTCCTTAAGTCTGGAACAAAATAAGGCTGTCCACTCTCATCCTTCCTATTCAATATAGTTCGTGAAACCCTGGCCAAAGCAATCAGACAAGAAAGTGAAATAAAGGGAATACATATGGAAAGGGAAGCAGTTGTTCAGTTATCCCTACTTGCGGATGTCGTGATTCTCTACATAGACTGCAAAAACTCCACCAAGAGACTTTAATACAGATTAACAAATTCAACCAAGTTCCAGGATACAGAATTAATACACAAAAATCAGTAGCATTCTTTTTCACTGACAATGAGCTCAGCGAGAAAGAAATAAGAACACCATTTTTAATACCCTCTTCCAATTGAAGACAAGCAGTAACTTAACCAAGGATTTAAAGTCCTCTGCAACAAAAACTGTATTATGCTGAAAAAAGAAGCTGAAGGCTGTAGAAATTGCAATACATCCCCTGTTCTTGGATAGACAGAATTGTTTTTGTCTAACTGGCTGTACTTCCAGAATAGATACTCATATTCAATGCAATCCCTTTCAAAATACCAACAATATTTTTCACAGAACTAGAAAAAAAACAACCTGAAAATTCATATGGAACCATAAGAGACCCAGAATAGCCAAAGCAATTTTTAAAATATTTATTTATTTATTTATTCATTCATTTATTGCCAAAGCAATCTTGAGCAACCAGACAAGAATAGATAGCATCATTATTTTGGGCATCAAGTTATATTACAAAGCAACATGATAAAAACTATGTGGTATTGGTACAAAAATCACACACATCAAGCAATGAAACAGAATTAAGGAGCAGAGGCAACATCAAGTACCCCTAGTCATCTGATTTTTTTGACAAAAATTCAGTTGTAATACCTTGTAGAAGAAGATGGCATCATAATAGCAAAAAATTATAACATGCCTATGCATTATCAATAGAAACACATAGATTCATAACAAGAAAATGATAAAATTGTATTTGAAGACAGAAGTCTTAGCCAAGTTTCTAGAGGTTTGAAATACTCAGGATTATAAAATGTTAATTCCCTAAATTATATTTTTGTAAACAGTATAATTCTAATGAAACCGGTCATGTACTTCGGGGGGTTACAAGCGATTTTTATTTAAATTTTTAATTTTTAGAAGATTTGTTTATTGACAAATAATAGTTATGCATCTTTATGAAGCAATGTGATATTTTGGTACATTTATACATTGTGTTTTATAAGTCAAGAGATTTAGGTTCATCTAAGACATTCATCACTTCCTTGTGATGAGAACACATCATTATTCTTATCAAAATCATAGATGCTTTATTTACATACACTGAGTTCTGCTGGCTTAAAACAACAATCCTCAGCTTTCCTCCTCCTGGCTTATGAGTCCCAGTCTATCCAAAAGTTAGCAATTTACAGCACTTTAAAGTAGTTTTTACTGGCATGTGCATATCTATTTTCAGAGAAGTGAATTTTTTAGTTACTTAAGGTTTTTTTCTTAATGCTGGGAATTGAACCTGGGATCTTTGCTCTGAGCTACATCCTGACATTCTTCTTCTTCTTCTTTTTTTTAAATTTATTTTGAGATAGAGTCCCACTAAGTTTCTATGTTGCTCAGGTTCTTCTTGGACTTGTGATCTTCCTGCTTCAGCCTCTGACAACTCTGAGATTACAGGCTTGCAACTAGTTAAGATTGTTTTTAGTTTTCAGTTTTGAATATCATCTATGAATTTCCGATAGGAAGCATTGGATTTACTTTCCTACCCTCATCACTCTCAGGGAAATACCACACAACTACTCAGGCATTTCTTCTGTTTCTCTTTGACATTTTTGGTCCTATGAGATCCAATGTTAAAATTAGAATGTCTATGTAAATATTATTTCTAGGTACGTTTCACAGTATCCTTTGATTTTCTTTCATATATAACTTGAATTTTCAGTATTGATAATTTCCTGCTTTTAGAAATTGATGTGCAGTAACTGTAAACGCTTCTGGGATACAAAGTGATGATTTTATCATCTGTGTATACACATGCAATAATTCAGTAGGACCAATTAACATAGACTCGCTTTGTACATTTGATGTTTCTTTGTGATAAGATTATTCAAAAAGTAAAAGGGAGCGTGTTGGAGGCTGAGAATTAGGGGAAGAGGGAAGGGAAGGCAAGGGGCGTAACAGGGGTTGGAAATGATCAAGTGTTCTATGCATATACGGATATGCCTAAATGAAACTCATTCTCCTGTATAAACTAATATGCACTAACAAAAGAAATGTTAAGAATTCTTTCTAGCTATATTTTGGAATAGCTAATATATTAATTTTCACTTTAGTGTGCAATAGAGCACTAATACTTATTACTCTATATCTACCTATAACTGTACCTACAATTAACTTACAGAGACAGAGAGAGAGAGAGAGAAGTGAGAGAGAGAAGGGAGAGATGGGAGAGAGAGAGAGAGAGAGAGAGAGAGAGAGAGAGAGAGAGAGAGAGAGAGAGAGCACTCCCTTATAGCAAAGTATTTGAGGAAAATCTAAGAATTCCAATGTTTCAAGAATATGCCTACTGGATCCATCCTTCCGCTTCACAGATGGGTCTCGGTTGCTCTCGCTACTTTTTACTGTCTTGGGGATGTACATTTTCCTTTTGGATGTTGGAGCTCCCATTTGCTGGATTCCACATTTTTGTCCTTTATCCAGCATTTCCTGGGGACTATGCCACTGAATTAGGCTACATGGGATATTACACCGCTGCCATTATCACAACCATGAAATAGAGAAAGCAGCTGTCACTCCTTTCTCCATCTCAAACTCACCTTTTGTGCCCTCTGGGAACTATGCTCCCACCGAAGTCCAGAAGCCTTAGGTCATCTCCACCTTCACTGTAATAATTAGCTTCGAGGTTTAAAATTAGTCTGCTAGACTCTTTAAGTATGTCTTTGTGAATTATGTTTCTAAACGTTAAAGCATATTAATGTTAAAATTGCCATTCCTTTGACAAAGGCTGGAATAAATTAAGCTCAATCAGATGGTGTCCAAATGAATTATGTTTCCCTAAGTTGGTAAATAAAACCAAACTTGTATGACAAACTTAGTTTATAAGTTTAACATGTGAAATTTAACCAAATTTTCAAAAATATAGAAATGATAACTCTCTCCTTTGACCAAAATATTAGTCAGGTTCCTCTGAGTCCTCTGCTTGACTTTGCAATTCCTTCTCTATCCTTACTGAAATGAGTTTGGTCAAGAAATCGTGCAAAGCCAATTTAGAGAAAATCCTCCACAGTTGGTATCTGACCATCACGGATGCTCCTTGATCTTTGTCCAGTAATAATCCCATCAAATCAGTTTAAGCAGAATCCTCTTAACCTAGATGTTTTCTCAGTAATTTTTCCTCCACTGACACCCTCTCTGCTTCTTTGTTATAAACACCTACTTGTTATTGTTGGAAGTAGAATTGAGTCCAATCTCCCTCCTTTCTGGTTGGCCCTGTTACAATGGGTCCTATACCAATTGTCCTGGCTGTTTCTCCCTGGAATAAGGTCTGCTTTACTATCTTTAACAAGTGTTGCTGGTTTTTTTAGATAATAACTTATAGTACCTGGTCTAATTGCAGTGTTGTAAGCCAAAATTCTATAGAAATATTAAAAACAACTATTCAAATACCATAAGAAAGCTGTGGTCTTAGGAAATTAATCTAAGAAGAAACCTTTTTGTGACAAGATACAGAATAAATATAATTTTAATTTAAATTTCTTAGTATAGATATGAATATAATAGCTAAATATTATGTGTTTTCAGGAAAGTTGTAAAAACTAGCATAAAGAGCAGGTTCTATTTTTTTAATATATTAAAAAATTGAAAACTGCTTCTATGACCTCAGTAACATTTTCTAGCATGTATTCAACTAAAGAATATCGTTATCATGGTGATGAACTATAAAAATGAAATTATTTTCTGCAAGTTGATGGGCTTAAATTTTTTAAATAAAAGTTTAATATTAGGAGTCAGTAGAAACCCATCAACCAAATAATTAGCTTTACTTTTTCAATAGTTGATGGTATTCTTGCTTTCATGAGCAAATTCTCTTCTTTTTGGAGCGAGAACATAGAAAACTTCTCTCATCCCCAGAATTAAAATATTTGTGTTGGCTTCAGTTATGTTACCTTGGGGGTAATTTGTAGTAACATTGAGACAATGAGATTTATTTTAAGGTGTCATAACATATATGCGGGAGAATTTAAAGTGAAAAGTAAGGAATCATCTGATGATAGCAATTATTTCAAACATTATACTACTTCAATTTGACAAATTAATTGAAGAAAACAATTGTAAGTTCCTTCATTTTTCAAATTAGACCAACTTTGAGTTGAATTAATTATGCATCAGTAGTTATTTAGAATTTATTCTTTATGTCAGATTTGTGATAATAATACTTTAGAACACATGAAAAGTAAAAGCATAAGGTGGAGAACATAATTTATGGACATTGTTATAAGTTTCTCTTACCTTGTGTTATTCTCTTAAAAAGTCATGTGGAAATTTAATTGTCACTCTAACAGTATTGGACACAGGACCTTGAGGAGGTATTCACCCATGGAAGTGCCGTCGCACTCAGGAATGGCCTGAGGACGTAGGTTCTCCTCTCTCTGCTTGCTCACCCCCTTTCCTTTTGCTCCTGCCGTGAAACAAATTCTTCACATTTCTGCCGTGAATGAAGCTTCAAGAAGGCCCTCAAAAATGCCAACATTTGACCTTGGCCTTGCCATTGGACGATTTTGAACGAGAACAGGCATCAGAAGAGGTTGCAGTGAGGCTGTGACCTTTCATGAGAACATAATTAGTAGACACAGGTCATGCAGTGGCTACTTAAGATGACGAAGTCAACCATGCCTTTCTTTCTATTTGCTAATATGAAATTAACAGAGTCAGTTCCCTATCTTTCTAAGTCTTGAAGGATCACAGGTAGGGGGTCGTAAGTTGTGTTGAGGTGTCCAGTAGGAAGGGTATCGCTCCACAACACCATCTGTTCTGAATGCATTTGCTGTTGAGTTAGGCATATTTTGGATCCTGGTCATTATCTAAAATCAACTGTGATGTCTATGTTCATTCATAGAAGGTCTCTGCATTTCTTTGGCTTGTGCTGCTGTGTCCCCTTACTGTGGTTTTGAAACCCTTCTGGGTCTACCAGCCCAGTTAAATTTCATAGCCCATAGGGGTAACTTTTGTCTAATGTCTTGTGCTACCTTAAGGCTGTGGAAAACCCAGTTTTCTCAGGATGCCTCTGCTTAGGGAGCCTGTCAAACCATAGTGGCTTAAATATTATTTTCAACTGTACAAAGGGCCTTGGGTTCAGTTCCCAGTACAAAAAATAAATAAATAAATAAATGCAAGAAATAAGGTGAAGTTTAGGCTGTATTGATCTAACAGTTCAGTAATGCAAAGTGCACTTAAGCACAGAGGCTCTCCCTCCGCCTCCTCCGTACTGTCTTGTTCACTCTAAAGCAAGGTCCTATTTTGGTTAATGGCTGTCAGCAGAAATTAGGGATTTTCTTTTTTATATCGAGTTGGTTCTTCATGAATCTTACTAAGAATGAAGACGAGCATCCCCCGGGGTCTCTGGCAAAGCCCTCTTTTTCACCAGAATAACTAGGCTACATGCCCATATCTGAGTCAAATTTTAAAAAATGAAATTAATCTTAGATCAAATGCAGGCTGAATTCTGAGGCCAAGGGTAGAATCACTGTCTGCTGAGGTATTGGCTGCGTGAAGGGATATGAGAACCTGACCAAACTCAGAATGTGCTAGGCAGAGGACAAGGGAGATGGATGCTCTCTAGGCATGATATCAATCAGAACCCAGTTAAGAAGACAAACGACTCTGGGGATTTCAATCAGAGTTGGATTGGGCACAAGGAATTAACCTACAAAACCAATAGAGGCTGAAAAAAGAAAGGAAAGGGTAAGGTGAGATCAGTCCACATCCAGGAACCTCTAGAAGCTTCTATAGCTGCTGTGGAAATATACCTGTTCAAACCTAACTTTCAAGGAACCCAGGCTTTTTGGCCTTGCAGGACCAGAGCAGGTTCCAGAGGGATGCACTGCTGCCATAATCAAACCCAAAAGTCATCCCTTTTCCCTTTGTATTATTTTGGTAGTGGTGGTGGTACTTGAGATTGAATCCAGGTCTTTCGTTCTGAGCTACATTCCCAGACTTTTCTATGTTTTATCTTGACATTGTCTCACTAAGTTGCTCACTTGCCCATGCTGGGTTTGAACTTGCAATTTTTCTGCCCCTGTTTTTTCAAGTGTTTGGTTACACATACATGCCACCATACACACCACCCCTCTTTAATTTTTCTAGAAAATAGATATGTTAAGATATAGTTTATATATTATACAATTCATCCATTTGATGTATATAATTCAATGCTTTTAGTATATTCACAGAGTTGTGATTCTACCACCACGATGTTTTATTTTTTCCCCATTTTATTGATATGTATAAGTGCAATACAAAAAGTTTATATTGATCTTCAGTATTTTGTGCACATATACATCGTGGGCAAAGTTACAAACCCTTCCCTTCTCTCTTTTTGACTCTCCCACTCCCTCTCTCTCCTCTCAATTTCCTATTATTCTCCACATTAAATTCTATGAAATAATCATGATCTGGGTTTCTTAAATCAGAGAAACCATTTAATATTTCACATTCTGCTTCTGACTCACTTCACTAAGCATGATGGTCTCAAGTTGCCTCCATTTACCTACAAAAGCCTCCAACCTATCTGTCTTTATGGATGAGTAGTATTCCATTGGATATAAATACCACAATTTATGTATCTATTGGTCTGTTGATGGGTATTTTGGTGTCTTCCACATTGTTCACTAGTTAGTTGTGCTGCTATGAACATGTATTTCTGTTATGTGTTGTTTTTTAACTCTTTTGGGAAACTTCCCAGAACAGGTATCATTGGATTGAACGGGTTATTTATTTTCAGTCTTTTTAGAGACTTCCATAATGCTTTTCATAATGGTTGTACCAGTTTACATTCCTACCAGCAGTGCAGGAGGGTTCTGCCAGCACTGATTACTGTTTGTAACACAATATTTCAGAGCATGTTTATTACCTCTAATATATATATATATATATATATATATATATATATATATATTGCTTACATATCATTCTTTTTTTTGAGACAAGGTCTTGCTCAGCAGTCCAGGTTGGTCAGATGCCATTCCTAGTCTATTATGCCCCTTTCTTCCAGCTTTGGGAAGCTATTGGTCTATTTTTTTATTTCTATAAATTTGCCCCATCTAGACATTTCATGTAAATATTCGTCATTTATAATTGGATTCTTTCAGTTATTATAACATTCTCAATATTACAATTAATTCATGTTGTAGTATGTATCAGCAATTTTAATTTTATTACCAAGTTATATTTTATTTTATCGATAAACTGCATTTTGTTTATCCATTCATCAACCTCAGGATTTGGGTTGATTCTACTTTTTGGCTACTATGAATAATACTGGTATGACCATTAATACACCTTTTTTATGTGGAAGTGGATAGTGTGTATATACTCGGAAGTCTGAGTGTTAAACTTCGAGTTTAACGTTTTGGTGGAAATCACTGAACTGATTTCCAAAGTAGCTACACCAATTTACACCTCCACCAGTCGTGTAAGAAAGCCACGTTCTCGCTGACACTTGTTATCTGTTTATTGGTTTATGTGTATCTTCTTTGGAGAAATGTCACTTTAGAAGCATTGCCCATTTTTAATTGCATAATTTGTCCTCTTAATATTAGATTAAAACTATATATTTTAGATACAAGACCCTCACCACATACGTGATTTACAAATATTTCTCCCATGTTCTGGGATGTCGTTTCACTTTTTGATAATGTCCTTTGGTACACAACAGTTTTTGACTTTGGTGAAGTTTAATTTATGTGCATTTTTTGATGTTTTTGCTTTGAGTGTTAGATGTAAGAATCCACTGACAACTCCAGGATTATAAAGACTTACCTCTACATTTTCTTCCAAGAATTTTAAAGATTTTTTAGTTACAATTAGGTCTTAGATCTAGTCTGAGTTAGTTATATATAAGGTAATTTTATTCCTTGGCATCGGATGTACAAAGCTCCAGCCTTTCCCTTTCACCTTGAGCAAATCCTTTCCCATGGTACAAAGAGACTGGGAAATATAGTTCTAATTTTCTAGCCTTGTGACATATGTAAAAGAGAGCTTTGAAGAGTGGGGACCAAAACATAGCATACAGCACAGGGCTAGCATGAACATCAGAACTCTGGGGGAGTATGCTGCCTCTCTGGTGTCTAAACAGAAAGCAGGCCACAATCCTCTTTTATTCAAAGACTCTAAAACCTAGTAAGGACCATTTTATTATTGGACAGGACCCACTTTATTTATTCTGTTTTGCTCACCTCTGTTCTTCTCTCTGTCTAGTACAGAGAATTCTGAATAAGCCTTTCCATACATTCCTATTTTACATGCTTTTGTTCTGTAGCTTTACCTTTTTCCTCTACAAAATCGCATCTTTAGGTGAAACTACTAGACTGAAAAGGAGAGCCTTGGTAGAGAAGAGGAAAACTTTGCACTAATTAAAGTTTTATCCTGACATCTGGAAGTGAAACTAGAAATGAGTGTAGAGTGGGAAATTCTTACAGTATTTGCTGAAAGTGACAATAAGGGCCATGCTAATATAAAATTTTAAAAAATTACTCCTGGGTTGGAGTGTAGCTCAATTTGTCAAGTGTGCACTTATTATGTACAAGGCCCTGGGTTCAGTCCATAGCAAGCCCCCACCTCCACATCTTACAGTTTTGAGAAATATATAAGGTACTAGGAGTTGTTTAAAGTTATATGGCATTGCCTTTCTTAATTTAGAAACCTAGCTATAAACTTTTGGATCAATGAAAGAAAGTGACAAAACGTAGAAAACACTGCTTTATGCACATTGTTAGACAACAGAAAGCAATCATTTGCCTGGCAGATGGGAAAGGTAATGCAGTGTGTCGAAAGTGATGACGAGGTTTGGGGGAAAGGAGGTAAATAATTATAGATAAGGATCTAAAATTAATAGGTAAGCAGGGCATTCATGTAGTTCTAAAAAATTCTAGTCATGACTAAGCAGGTTTTAGGGGTAGTTTGTCAATGACTTTGCAACTGTATTTTATTATGAATCACAGCATACTAATACAGACCAAACTGTTTAAATATCTTGGATACTTTAATTTGTTCATCTGAAGAGCTTAGTTAAAGGAGAGAGAGAGAGGGAGAGAGAGAGAGAGAGAGAGAGAGAGAGAGAGAAAGCTGCAGAATTGCTTTTCCTGAATCCTAAATTTAGCTTAAACATATTTTTGATCCTTTACTTTAGGGCTACTTTTTTGAAAATGCATTTGAATTGTATAATCTGGGCACCTGTATTAGCACAGGGATTTAGATGGGCAGAAGCATGCTCACTGTTCTACCGTGTTGATTTTTAGCCTAGGCAATCCTGTAAATGATTAATTATATTCAGTTTGATGATTAAGCTACTTAACTTAAATCCAGCATGATCATAAAAAGCAAGTAAATCTTCAACGTCAACAAAGGAGATTCCACACACAGTTACTTTGGAGAACGCAAGGAGCTGTGTCACGTGATGGGTGCACACAGGATAATCTCCAGGGCACTGATGGCAGAGATCTAAAGCCAGCAGACTGTGAGGGGAGCAACATAAGTTCAGTATCATCTCTTGGATCTATATGACCAAAGAGAATATTGTTGCCCTTGACACTGATTCTATTGTGAAATGGACTAGGAAAAATCTTGTTACCAGTTGTACGAGATGTACCTCCCCACTTTTAACTCAGGCTTGGATGTCATTACATTACAAATGGGTATAAATGGAGAACGTTCGAATGAACAACAGATAAGAAAACAGTGGGTGAAGACTGAAAGATGTGGTATCAATATAGCTCTCAAAGGAAATTCCAAAGGAGGACCAGCATATGCAGAGTATCTCCAAAATGCTAAATATACCATCTCACTCGTTGTCATGAGAGGCCAGGGAGGAAAGCGTTGTTGATGTCTAAGTGTGAAAATCTGACCTGAGCTATTTTAGAATCCAGTTCATCTGACTCTATATTCTTTGGTTTGCTAGGTTTTGACAGTACTGTCTTGTGCAAAATACAGAAACACAGCCCAAATGATCTCGTTAAAAAGAAATGTGCTGGTTCATAAAACAGAAAAGTGCAGACCTTATCCTCTTAGCCGACACTGTTGGCAGGTCAGGGCACCCGCCGGTGGAGCTCGTTGTCTTTGGGTCTCAGTGCTGCTCTCCACAGTGCGTGCTCTGTCAGGCAGACTCTCAGGGCCTCCTGCTACAATCTGAAAGAAAAAGAGATTTCTCCTCCTAAATTGGATAAAAATCCTAATGTTGAATCTCATCACTTTATATCACAGTGTCTTTAAAACATATTTGGAAAGCAGAAGAGTTAACATTTATTAAGCATCTATTTTTTTTTTGAGACAGAATTCTAAATACCTACTAATATACAGGCAAAATGTAGCACTTTGTGTCCAACGTCCCATTACACAAATGATTCAGCAGGCACTAATCACATGTTGCTATTTAAGTGTAAAATTAAATTAATTGGAACGAAGTTAAATTAAAATTAATTCCTTAGGCACATTAGGTACATAAGTGCTAAATAGTTCTATGCAACTGGTGGCTACCATGATGAGAGGCATAGATATGAACCACTGCCGTTGTCACTGAAATTTCCTTAAAATAGATCTGGCTGTTACCTCCTTTCTCCTTTTCTTTATTCCTGGCATTCTTTTGAAAAGATCTAGCAATCTTAAAACATGTTAAATAAGAGTACACAAAACATCATATTTTCTATAGGGCAATTAATCTGAAATTAGTGATTTAGTGAGACCTTGCCTCAAAATCAAAAATGAAAATGGGCAGGGAACGCGGTTTAGTGTAAGGACCCTGGGTTGAATACAACAACAACAGCACAACAACAACAAACAACAACAATCTGAGCTTAGAAAAATCAATGCCTTGGGGAAAAAGAAGTAGTTGTAGAGGGGTTTGTTTTAGATCTTTAAAAGTTTAAGAGATTTAATGACCAAATGTCATGCTGGATCTTGGTCTGAGCAGAAATAGGTTAAAAGCTTTGTTGTTTTAGAGAAGAAATTTGGAAGTTGAGTAGGCATTGGATAATACTTTGAAGATACCAGTTTTGTAAGGTGACAAAGATATTGTTGCTTTGTAAGAGCACATTCCAGTCTTCCTATGATCCATGCTAGAGTGTTCAGGTGTGAAACATCTTGATGTTTTAAATTTACTTTGAAATGGTAAAAACATAGAGAAGGAATAAGGTGACTATGGGCATATTACAAGCCACTTTAAAAATCCAAATGGCAGCCATTATTGTTTCTAATTTTGATGCATTTAAAAAACTTAGACCTGAGCCTGGTGGAACATGCCTCTGGCAAGCTGGGGCAGGAGAATTTCCAGTTTGAGCCTAGCCTAGGTACCTTAGCAAGTTCTTTGGACTTTTTTCAAAATAGGAATAAAGAGTGGACTGGGGATGTATGTCAGGGCAGAGGTCCTGGGTTCAATCTCCAGTGCTGCTAAAAAAAAAAAAAAAAAAAAAAGATAAAACAACTACCTCTGATGAAAAAAAAAACCCTTAAAAGTGTGTTTTGCCTTTGGTGTTATACTTAGAAAATGATTTCCCAAACAAAATTTTAAAAATAGTCACTGAAATTATTTTCTATTGATAATATTTTATGGGTCACTTGCTTTACCACTTAGAGTTTTAGAAGTCCATTTATTTGGTATGATGTACAAGGTAAAGATTGCTTTTATTTTAAGCAGCAGTTAGGTGGTAATGAATATTTTGTTTGCTTTAAATTCTTTCACTTTTCCCCCTTGATTTCAGCCCTTGATTTTTGTGTAGGCATACACACACTTATTCTAGATATGTGTTTTGGGTACACAGAAGACAGAAATGATAATCTTTATAGTCTTTTATTTATCCTTGGCTAATAAATGACTGGAGCAGAAACTATAGTCCTTGTTGGTAGTTTAGTAGATAAAAAAGAATATGTGTCTCCCAAGACATGAGCAGAGAGCTCTGCTCTGGCCTCTGTCCAGCTGACCAAATAGGGCAAAGCTTGGGGTAACGCATCTATGGCTCTGAATGAAAAGTAAAGCTACATGTTTGTTATTGCCTTACGTAACAGAGGGGAATTTTTATGGCTGCTTCCTAAGAAGGGTGTTTTAATCATGTCTCAGGCAAGAACACAAAAAGCATCCTTGGTGTTCCAGGCCAAGGACTGAGCACAAGGTATCAGGTGCTTACATAATCAGGGGCTAAAAGAGGTCAAGTCAGGGGTCTACATCCTGGTGTCAGGAATGTGCACAGCTCCTGCTCACCTGTGAGAATTTACAGCCCCAGGACACAGGGAATAGCTGAAGGCAAGAATGCACAACTGGAAGGTTTAGGCTATGCCTTCTACTGCTGCCAGAGAGAGAGGAGAAAGACTTCCTTTCTCCTTCTACCTTTCAAAGAGCTTATCTGTAAAAATGCTTCCAGAACTCTTCTGGCTAGGGCATTAAAAATATTTTTGGTGGGGGAGGTGGGAGGGAGTTCCATCCTCTATAATGTAAGAGACAGAAAAGAACTTATAAAGTGGATATCAACAGACCAATCCAAGTGGGAAGGTGAACTTTCCTACAATAATCAAATACTTATTTTAAAAATTTTAAGGTATTGTGGACTTGACACATCACAACCAGACTATGTTTGTTATAGGAAAATGCATTTGTAAGAAAATTGATACTGAAAGCAGTGTGAAGTCATGTTTATCATACAGAATAGCTTCACCAATCACCTGTTAAGAGCTAACTTCCTCTGACATGATAGGTCCAGCAGAGCTTCCCACCTGGTGAGATGACCAACCCTGGGGCTGCCAGAGGCTGCTGAGCAGGGCTCAGTCACCAGAGAAGCTTCTCTAAATTTCAAGATATTCCCTTCTTTGTGCCAGTCTGGCTTATAAACATATTCATACTTTTTAAAAGTGTAATATGAAATAGGTTTAGGACCATTTAGGACCATTTTATTTTAGTAACATAATCTTTAAATTTATATATATATATATATATATATATATATATATATATATATATATATATATATATATTGGTGATGCTGGAGCTTGCACCTAGGTCTTTATGCACTCAAGGCAAATAAACTACCTCTGAGCTATACCCTAGACCCAAGTAATCTTATGTTATTTTAATGTGAATAATATTTCAGAGTATGAGGCTTTAAAGTAAATCAATGTATAGGTGCATAAGGAAAGAATTTTTGGGGGGGCTCGATCTTCATCTGTGTGTACACATTGTGCCCTAGAAGGCTGTAAATCTCAGGATATAATATTGATATTTCAGAGGATAATGTTAGCTATCTAACAAAGCAGACTGATTTAAATTCCCTGGCTTGCCAGAGGAATTAAAGCCTTTGTTAATTTATTCTTTATCTGCAGCTCCTCCTCCTCCTCCTTTTCCTTTTTTTTCCCCCTTTATGTAGCAGGTGTGAGATAATGATCCTAATCTGAGAGATAAAACCTGCATCTACTGAGAGATTTGGGCAACTGTGTGGTATGGGTAATGTGCTAAGTGAATTAAATAAATCTGTGTGCAGAAGACTCTGATCTTAAAAATAATTTCCTATTTTGGAAGTAAATTTCCAAGTGGAAAATAAAAAGCCTCTCCTGAATTATAAAACTCCCACTTAAAGCACGTTTTTATTATTTGAGAATTACTATGCACCAGCGCACCTCTCAGCACTAGAGCTCCGCCAGTAAACAAAACAGACAAGATCCTCACCCTTGACAAGCTTATGTTCCTGCAGGGGAAAGACAGATATCAAACAGTACACACAAGGAACAGTTAAATTATATAGGACATTAGAAGGTGAAAAGGGATTTTAGAAAAGACTAAATAGAGCATAGAAAACAAAATCAGGTGTGCTGGGGATGCCAGAAGAGCTACAGCACTGGATAGGAAAGCCCGCTGATCAGGTAACTGCGACACACTGGTAGTCAGGGAGCGAACTGCACACTGCAGGCCAAGAACAGCAAAGAGGACCGAAGTTGCTGCGGGCAGAGAGCAAGACCAGCCAGAGGTCAAATTGGAGAGAGTTCGAAGAATGTGGTGGACTCCATCATGGGCTTCAGGACCAGCACATGCATTTTGCCAGTTGCCAGGTCCTTGGCATGGATGACTCTTGGCTGAAGCCCTCACCTGCAATGCCCCAGAAGCAGCAGAAGAAAACTCCCTTCTGAGGGGCACTCTCTTTCCCTGGGGGCAGGCTGCATCAGGTGACAGTCCCCCAGGGGCTTTAGGATCGGGGTCTTAGTCCTCAGGCCCACTTGGGAAGCACATTGTAAGTGCATCCCAGTCTACGTCTTCTGCCTGTTCTGCCCTCCTTCTGCCCTCCCCGGTATGCTGCTCTTTCCCATCTGTCTTGGTGTCTCTCCAAGTAGACTTTCACTTCACTGTCCCATTGCAGAAGTTCCTGATGTAGCTCTGTGAAGTCAACCAACCCAGACGCACTTACCATGTAAGACACACACAATTGCACTGGTCTTATGAAGGATGATGGCATGCACAAATTGTTTAATTGAAGCAGGTGCACCTCCCTGTATGGTTAGTCAATATCAAATGATCTAATCACTCTGCTTCTTTTCTATTTTTTCTAAAATGAGATTAATAATAACTCACTAGTGTTTACTTTTGAATTGGTGATGCATACATGTATAAAAGAGTTTAAATATTGACTATTACACAGTATTAAAATAATTTTTGCATTTTTCTTTCACTAACACTTGCATCAAGTCTTGTAATAATTAGAACAAATGAATGTTAAACAAGAAAATACATAAATGTTTCCTAAGTTTTCTTCTTTGTTCAGCTTAAAAAATTATTTCCAGCCCCTGGCAGGGAAATGATGCAAATCTGGGTATAGCACATTGATTAAACTTTTACTGGCTCCAAGTAACTGGGGGTGATTCAGATATGCCTGCTTTCCGTCAGTACTACCGAGGCCTTCATTCACTGGCAGCCGAGCTCCACATGCAGTGCAAAGACAGAAGCACCTCGTAAGGACGGTTCAGGTTCACATGGTGTGTGTGAATGGTCAGTTTTTACCTGGTTATTTTTTTTACCTGTTTTGGTTTCATGGCAGCATTTCTCCACTGATCTGTTTTAAGCTGCACGTTCACCATCTGCCCTCTGTGCTTCTGCTTAGGTTGTTGTCTGTCTCTAGTGAGTATCTCCTGCATCAGCTGCACCGTGGTTTGTATGTGAGAGCTGCTCACCTTGTGAGCAGGGCCACTGCAGGCGGTTGTTCAGTTTACGTGCCACTCCTGGGCTCCTAGCGATGAGGAAAGCAGGTGTGCAAGCAGCAGTGCTGTGCTTCCCGACCCCTGACAGTGATCTGTGTCTGCTGGAGGAAGGAGAGACTGCAGCTAATATTGCAATAGAAGCATGCATTTTCCCTTCATTGCCAAAAGCAATGCACAGGTTTATGGAAACTGTCCTTACAAGACCCGATGAGAGAAAGAAACTTCTCTTTAAGGACAGCAAACAACAGAGGACAAAGATACATGCTTGTTCAGACTCTTTTGCAACTGGCCTTGGACATATGACTGAGGCTAGGCTGTTGGGTGCCTCTACCGTAGACTTTGACTTATGAAGTCTTTCTGGTATCTTAGTGGAAACAGCCATCTCTTGTTCCCAGAGGCAGTGATAGGTCCAGGGATGGATGTGCTGATGGGGAGAACTGTAGCACCTGGTATTTGGTGGCGGGGAGCATCTTCCTCTGACAATTCCACGGAGTGATTTTAACTTTAGGTGCAAAACCTCTCTGTTCCCGTGCACCTTCTTAACCTAATTTCCCATTCTTCCTAGAATTGAGCTTCCACTAACTTCTGAATAAATGCCCTTATTGTTTGAACTGCTCAAAATCAGTTTATTTTTGTGTCTAGCCAATTTCTTGGAGAATTTGCAATTAATAGGATGCTAACCTGAAGTTCTTTTCTTTCTCTATATTGTTTTCTGGGATGCTTTCATGTAGATTTTTTTCTGCCCCTTTACAACATTTTGAGAAGCTCCCACAGTATTCCTGACACTTTAGGTGTTTAAAAATCAGGGCCATTGGGGTCCAGTTTATAGCTTACATGTTATCTCATATCCCTTTTTTATTCTTTCTTTGACTTTGGCCCAGGTTTGACCAGTGGTACAAACGTCCCTGCCCTGGGGCATATCTGTGCTTGGTTTCCTTTCTTCTCTTTCTTCATCTTTTTGTCCATTTTTACTGTTTCTTCTTGAGTGCTGAGGTCCATTAGAGAGAAGGAAGAGACTGATACGTCCTGCTAGGCCACTGCTGCCGTGGTTCATATGGGTGGTCAGTCTTTCCGGGTAGATATCTGGACAACGTTGAAGGACTCTGCAAAGGCGGGCTCTTCGGAAGGCCATGCTGGGGCCTAGTTGCATAGGCCTCTGTTATGGGAGACACACAACAACCTGCGTTCTTGTCTTCTCCCACCTTCCCAGCTCTTGCTCCTTGGCTCTGTTCCTCTACTAGCAGGCAACCTTCTGAGAAGGGCAATAACAGGAGGAGCGCTTAATTTAAAACCTTCAGTAGTGACGATACGGCCTTAAGACAATGCAAGATTTTGCCTCACCAAATAATGGGAATCGAAGTTTCCTAATATTGTCTTTTTCTAATCCATTTTCTCCTGTTCAAATGTGTGGCAATCTGCCCATTCTATATAAGCAGAAATCTAACTGGGGTAGAAATGCCAGCTTCCACCTCTTGCTAATAGTTCTCATTTCTGTAATAATTTCTCTTGTTCAAACCCCACTTCCCCAGCACCATTCCTAGCATCACAGTAAGGAAAGAAATACTGTCCTTCGTTTTTATATTGGGAAGGATAAAGTCACCACTGGGTGATGACGAACACTTTCAGTTCTTTTTTTTTTTTAAATAGGAGTAAAGGTATAGGGTTGAGATGAGGAAAGGCAGTGCTTATTGATACTATCTGAGCTGGCTTTCAAATACCTTTTATAAATCCTGCAGGAGTTGGCTCCATTTTTCGAATATGGGCCCTGTCATGGTAGCCTCAGTTCCCCAAGAGCTTTCTCCTTCCTGGAATGCCAGCAGTAAGAGCCCTGACTGATTCATAATGCTTGGTCCAGTGTAGCTTACTGATGTCTTAGCACTGATTTCTTCTTTTCACTGGCACCCGGACTTACTTCTGAGACACTTCACCTCCCCACTTTTCCATACGCTTGGAGGAATTACATGTCAGGTACCTGCCCCACTATGGAAGTTTGAAGGGATACGTCCTTCCTTTTTCCCAGGAAGGCCAGGAGGGAGTGTGAAACTCGAGTTCAGCCAAACGAATGCGTGCTCTCTTCTGTGACTTTGATCTTGAGCGCATGATGTGAGGACTAAGGAAAGAAATTGTTCAAGTTCATTAATCTCAGTAGGGCAGTCTGCCCAGGCTGTTCCTACGCTGAGACGGTGGCTTTGATTCTTCCTTCCCAGTCCTCTCGAGAGGGGGTTCTTGTCCATTTTCAACTTTGGCCTTCCAGCTGCCCATTCTCTGGAGTTCCTTAATAACTTTTTTCTGTCTTGTTTTTATTGAGTTAGCTGGAGTTGGCCTCTGCTACTTGAAAATAAGAACTGACTGACAGAAGAACCATTCATATTGCAGACTAGAGAAGATAACACTACAGGGGTTTTTTTTTTCCCCAATACATGCATTGTCACAGTCACTTTCAATAACCTTCTGTAATTTTTTCATCATGAAAAATCCTCAGCACTCAGAAAGCACTTATTTATTAGATTTATTTCATTTTGTCTAATGTTGCAATTAAAAACAGCAATGTCAAGAAAGGATTCTTCTCTTTTCCTACATTCTTTTTTCCATTTTTTTTTTCCTTTTAGTATCTGGAAGATGGAGTTTGTTTTTGTTGAACCAATTCCAAGAGTGACACTACACCACAGGATGGCAACTTTTACAAGAATATTGCAGATAGACAAGGTGTGAACTCATCAAACATATCACACAAGAAAACATATCAACAATGGCTTTATAAACTGCTAAATATATTTAAAAGATATAAAACTAATTTAGCATGTAAATAAGATGAAATAAAATAGATTTTTTTTTCTGTTCAACATGCAGTTCCAGGTACAGAAGGATCCACCTAGGAGAACTTTTTTTTTCCACCAAAATGTTTCATCAGTGAAGGCCCCACCTCATACATGAAATCAAAAATCATATATTTAACAAAATACCTAGCTGAGTGATCTGCCCCTTAAAATTCAAGATGTACTGGCAGAGAAAACATCAGAGGACATTATGAATAGAAGAGTTACTTCATGAAACTTGTATGAAGATATACTGCAGAGACATGTTATATGTAAGAAACAGAAAAAGCACTCCTAACTTCCAGTACAGGTAAGAGGTTGCAAATATTATTTCTTCTTCTAATGCTTTCTTCTTCTTTCTTTCAATAGCTTTGAAAGAGACTGATATTTTCAAAAAAGTTGGAAAAGTATTATCCATGAAAAAAGAATGTGAGGAAATTCTAGATAAAGAGGAAAGAGACTGACCTGAGGGAGGCTGAGGGAACACCCAGGGCCCAAAACTTCTACTATTCCAATCTAATACTCCCATACATTATTAGTGATACAGCCCATCCCAGTCTTGCCCACATTTGTGTTGTGGGGAGAGATGAAACTGTGCTTGCCCAAGAGCTTCTAAGGCTCCTGGGCAAAGCTTCTAGTTAAGAAAAGTCAGACTCTACAAAGCAGATTTTCAGTGTTGAGGGGGGAGCAATGTTTAAACATAGCATACCAGTGAACTTGGAAGAACCACAGGGAGCAATCAAAAGACCAGCACAGAGCAAGGTAGTTCTAAAGCAGGTGATGTGATGGAGACAGTCTAAATTTTGAAGTTATACCTGGGATCAGTCCCCTTCCTCCTGCCTTTGAGATAATGGATGAGTTCATTGATCCCTGAGCCTTCAATTTCTTATTGATATCTATAAAACAGAACCAATGATACATACCTCTGATCATTGCTAAGATTGAATAAATGAATGAAGTAAAAAGGAAAACTTAACCTTCT
Organism: Ctenodactylus gundi; assembly: GCA_004027205.1. Lineage (NCBI taxonomy): Eukaryota > Metazoa > Chordata > Mammalia > Rodentia > Ctenodactylidae > Ctenodactylus > Ctenodactylus gundi. Next base: position 1,331,237 of record PVKB01000057.1, on the reverse strand, counting down.
ACCATATGTGTAAATTTACACTCTAGAATGCCTTCCCCTATTTTTAAAAAATTTGATTCACTAAAATTTTGTCAAGGATTTATGTGTCTCTTTGTAGGAGGAATATTGGTTTGTATTTTCATTTTCCTATAATTTCTTTGTTTAATTAGAGTTCATCCATTTAAAAAATATTTGAAGAGCCAGTTTTCAGTTAAAAAAGTATAAAATGTATTGAGCAAGTGGTATTTAACACAATTAGTAATTCACTCAAAATGTTTAATAACTAATCCAATTAAGTAACTAAAAAATAAGAAAAAGTGCAATAATTTAATTGATGCAGAAAAACATTTGACAAAATTCAAATTTTATGATAAAACAACCAATTTTTAATAAAGTATGAATAGGAATTTTCTCAATCAGTAATGGGTGCTTGTAAAGCCTACAACATCCTACTTAATGGTAAAAGGTTGCTTTTGATCTAAGATGAATAACAGTGATATGATACTTATTAATATTTACTACTTATATCAACATTACCCTGAGTATTTTATCCGCAAGAAAAACAAAAAAATATTTATTTATATAGTAAATAAAAAATTACAAATTATAATGTAATTTGTAGAAAATTTTGAAGAATTTTTAAGAAACAAAAACTATTATTGCTTATATATAAGCAAATTAAATCAAGTTACAAAGTATAAGATTATTATACAAAATTTCATTGTTTTGCTACACTAACAATGGAAGCTGATATTAAAAATAATTTGATTTCAAATAAAATAAAAAGATGAAAATTTAAAAATATGTAAAAATTGCTATAATAAAATTATAAAAATTACTGAGTGAAATTAAAGAACACATAGATTAATGAAAAGTTATGCACACAGGTGGGAGAATTCAATGTTGTTCACATGTCAATTTTCCTTAAATTGATCTATCAGAAAAAGATAAGCAAACTAATGAAAAGAAAAATGGTCAATTAAGTTAACATACTCTTAATCTCAAAAGAGAGCTTTCAAAATACTTACAAAATAATTCTGAAAAATCATATGAAATAAGCAAATATTTCAAAAATACTTGTAATTTTGGATATTCAAGTATACTAAAAAGACATAAGTTTTTGATTAAAGATGAAAGTAAACAAAGTTTGAAAGTTTATTTTAGTTTTGTTAGAATCTTATTATAAAGCTTCAGTAATAAGGACAAAAGTAGGGCATTGGCACAGGAATAGAAACATAGATTGAATGAAAAGAACAGTTATGTCCAGATATAGAGCCCCTTGCATATAGTTGGCTGATTTTTTAAATAAAATCATTCAATGGGAAAAAGATAATATTAGCAGTAAATAGTGGCAAAACAATGGGGTATCCACATGAACAATAATGAAGCTCAGCCTTGTACCATACACAAAAATTAACTCCAAGTGGATTATAGACTTAAAGATAACAGCTGAAATGATAAGTTTCTGTAAGATGCATAGGATAAAACTTATATGACCTTAAAAGTAAGCAAAAATTATTTAGGTAAAGCATAACACTCACTGTTCTCACAAAAATTTGACAAACTAAACCTTATTCAAATAAACAAAACCCCACTATTTGAAACACAAGAGTAAGGAACTGAAAAAAATAACAGATTTGCGTATTTGCTATACACATATCTGACAAAAGGTTGGTATTCAAAATACATAAAGAACTCCTACAACTCAATGGCAAGAATACAAATGACTCAACTAAAAACTAATCAAATTTTGGACCCTTTACTAAAGAGCAAATGGCACAAAGAATGAAATGCTAGTAAATATCTATGTCGTTCGTTATTATTATTCATTAGGAAAAGGCAAATTAAAACCACAATGAGATGTCTATATATCCAGTAGAATAGCAAAAGTGAAAATAAAGCAAGTATCAAGCATTAACAAGGATGTGGAGCAACTTGAATACACTGCTGATGGGAATATGAAGTAATACGATCACTTTGGAAGGTGATTCAACAGGCTGTATTAAATAGTTAGACCCACACTCTGGATGAATCAATGATTTCTCCTATGAGTCAGGAGAAACAACGTATGCCTCAAAAAAAAAAAAAGACTCATAAGAGATTCTTCTTGGAGGTGTATCTCATTGGTTAAAGAGCTTACCTAGCAAGCACAAGGCCCTGAGTTAGTCCCCAGCATCACCTAAACCAGCATGGTGGGACATGCCTGTAATCCCAGCACTTGGAAGCCTGAAGCAGGAGGGTCTCTGTGTGTTTGAGGCCAGCCTGGACTACAGAGTGAGATCTTGTCAAAAAAAAAAAGTTCCTAGCAGCTTTAGTCATAATAACTTAATGTTAGGAGAAAAAAAAAAAATCCTCTCCATCACTAACGTTCGGTGAATGGGTAAACCATTTCACTGTGGCATGTCCAAGCAATGGAATACCATTCAAAAATAAACATTTTGGAAACAGGCAGCATATTTAGATTTTCAAAAATTTACTGAGGTGATAGATGTCAAACACAAAAGAATATGGACTATATGCTGCCTTTCATATGAAGTACTAAAAAAAAGAGGGAAATATATAATTAAGGGAAGCCGCTCAGTGGAGCAAACGTGATGTGAAGCAGGGAGGGAGGTCTGACTTCACCGGGAAGCTTCGGAGGCAACGGATTGCTCTTAATCTGGACTGCCGCGTTGGTTAAACAGAGTTGTTTGTTGTCCAGAACTCATGCAACTGTGGATTTGGAATGAATGCGATACCCTGAATACAAATTATGTGTCAATAAAGCTGAGGCAAACATTCACAAGGACCGTGGAGCAGCAAATGTCATAAAGCACAAAGCAGGATAAAAGGATAGCACTGGGGACCACGTTGTATGAACTAGTGGCCACCGGGCCTGGAGTGCAGCCCAACTGACCAACCAGCTCCAGGTTTTCTGGACCTCCTGCTGTTTCCACTGAAGTTCAGGTTCCTGACCCCCGGGTTTGCGGGGCTGAGCCTGTGGGAACCGTGAAGCTACAGCATGCTGATCGGCTCCCCACCCAGAGGCGCTGGTAGAGTGGCAGGGCCGGTCTCACAAAGATAAACAGAAGCACTGTCGCCAGAGAACGGCGATAGTGCCTGGTAAACCAACGGGCTGAGGAACAAGCACAGATTCCCCTGTGCGTGTCCAGGGGACAGCAAGACAATTTGAAGTATGTCCATTTGCTTAACAGGGCTCATGCTCATTCGTTCCCACCACGCGTGCACTCAGACATGATTCGGCCTCCGGACTATTGGCCAGGGGCTGAGCAACCCAGAACAGAGAGGTGCTCGGGCTCCTGTAGAAGGAAGAAAGAGAAGCCAGCAAGAAAGTTTACCTGGTGCGGAGGGCTCCAGCCTGCTTTGTTTTTGTTTGACGGAGAGACATGTACACCCATGTTCATAGCAGCACAACTAACTAGATAACAATGTCAAACACACCAAAATACCCACCAACAGACCACTGGATACACAAATTGTGGTATTTATACACAGTGGAATACTACTCATCCATAAAGACAGATAGGTTGGAGGCTTTTGTAGGTAAATGAGGAAACTTGAGACCTTCGTGCTTAGTTAAGCAGAAGCAGAAGGTGAAATATCGAATGGTTTCTCTGATATGAGAAACCCAGATCACAATTATTTCATAGAATTTATTGTGGGGAATAATGGGAACTGGAGGATTGAGGGGTAGGGAGGGTTGGAGAGAGAGAGGAAGGATTTGTAACTTTGTCACAATATGTATGTGCACAAAACACTCAAGATCAACATAAACTTCATGTATTGCACTTAAACATATCATTAAAATGGAGAAAAAACCCAGAAATAACTCTCTAGTGATTGTGGGCCCTCTAGACAGTCTTTGGTCTGGAGCAGGAAGGTGGGCCATCCAGGGATTCATGTGGGTCCTACCCACCAAGGGAATAGCCTTTTCCTGGTGTGAACGTTATCTCCAGTCTCCCGGGGCCTCCCGGGCGAGTCGGCAGAGGGAGCCATTGGCCCAGGAATCACGCCCGCGCCCTCCCGGTCAGGGGAGTCCCCGGCCGCCCCCGCCTCATGGCGCCCCCTCCCCCGGCTCTTGGCCTTCGAGTAGCGCCCGTCCCCTCTCCGTCTCACTTTTGCGCTCACTATCTTAATGCCATCGGGACGGGTCGTCCGTTCCAAGCGGTGGTTCCAGCTGGCCCGAGTGCCCCAAATCCTTGAGCATCTCCCAGGAACTCTGGCGGGAGTTCGCACGGAAAGCGAGCTAGGACGCTCTAGATGGGCACCACACTGCGCCACCAACTCGCTCACCCTCTGCGTTGACCCCAAAGGTTTGCTAACTTCGTGATCTGGATACTGGCAGACACCCTCAGGCGGTGGAAGTTGCCCGCGCAGGCAGGCGCGACCTGCAATAGGCGTGCAGGGTTGGCCCAGAAGTATTCACCGGTTGCAGGAGGGACAGTGAGCGGCGACAAGCGACACCCCCAACCGCCACCCCAAGCAGCCACTGTCTCTGCTGCAGCTGAGGAAGGGGCAAGCGTTTGCATCCCGGCCCAGGCTCGGGTTACTCTCCTCCTCCTCCGGCATCTTGGCCAGATCGGGAAGACAGTCGACCTGCAGCAAGCACTTTCCTTGGTGCGCAAAAGCTGGGGGCGGGAAACACGCTGAGACCCTCCGGTGGCCCGAGTCCCCAGCTGCGCGCCTCTCGGAAGACGCCCGCACCGCCTCCTCGCTGGACGCTGCTTGGAGGCCAACTGCGTTGTGTACAGAGATTTTGCATCGCGGCTGTGGTTGGGTGAAGACCCGTGAAGGAGAGGTCGCACTGCGATTTTCAAGACCTTGGGACCTGGTAAGTTAGACCAACTAAACTCTGGAGGCCCGTGGGGTGGGCTGGACACTGGAGGGCTTCCACTTGGCGAGGGGCGCTTAAGTCCCTTCACCACGGTGCTGGTGCAGGGTGAGCTGGGCGGGAGGGTTCGGCTCGGTGCGGGTTGTTTATGTGTGTTTCACAGGGTTGTTGTTACTGTTTGCATCTAGTTTTGAAACTTGGAACAGGATGGAGAGTGTTTGGAGTGTTTTGGTTGGAAAGTGCTCCGCGATGTATTATGTTTTGCATAATTTCTGCCCTTGCATTACCTCGCCGGTATTTGCTGCACGTTGACCTGTGACGGAGCTGGGCGTAGGGACATTTGAGGGGACCGAGAATGCGCAGCCTTCGCAAAACTTGCTCTTTCCTTTCAGCATTGCTTCGCTTTTGGATCTCGATTTGTTTCCTAAACTTTCTTTAGTGTCTGATAATCAGATTGTGCCCTGAACTCCGCGGGCTCCTTGCGTTCTTGAGCGGCGCCAGGATCACAGGCCCGGTAACTTAGTCTGAATGCTTGGCTCCTGGGGGAATGCTGGAAGGGACCGTTGTCCAAGCCGTAATCACCTAACAACGATGTTTTCCCTTGTTGGTCCTTTATTTCTAAACTTACTTGATCTAAGACTTTTACCCTATTTTGGAAAAATACCGTGTTTATTTTTCTTTCTCGAAGTGTCTTTCTTAGTAGCATCCCAGAATATATGATAGATGGTGATATTTTGTGCTGCTTTGGAAAAATGAAGAAAAATCCCACATTCTCTGGTGGCGTGACAAAGTTTGGGATTCTTATCAGTCCAAGTGACTGGTCCTGGCTGTGCTTTGGTGGTGATAGCTGTGCTGTGCCAAGGCAGAGGAGAGTGGTCCTCTCACATCTGTTCACTTTCTTTCATTGTCTCCTGGGTGCCACTGTGTACAGTCTTCCCAAATAAAAACGTTTCAGACCCTATGGGTGAACAGAAGCCAAATGGCATTATCCAGAAATGCCATCTTTCTGACGTGAGTGCTCCAAGAAGTCAACTGGCAGGGTGGTTTTTGTCTTGCTACCCAGAGGTTAAAGAGCTGCGCTGGTGAGCTCCAGGGGGCCAGGCAACCTGGAGTGAGCTCTCCACTGTGGGTGCTGGCGAAGCTAAAATCTGCCTGATAGTAACGGTGTTTACCCCATTAATGAAATGAGTTGATACATGCAAAGCCCTCACCTCACACACACAGTAGGCAAGTACTAGCTATTATTGTTATTATTGATCTAGCATTAGCTATTGTATTTCTGTAATACAACTTTGATAACTACCAGTAAGAGTTGTTATTGCTATGTGGGTGGGCTTTAGACTACTCCTGTGTGAGCTGCACTACCACTGCAGATGTGATAGAGTGAAACGGAGCTCTGACCTGATCTTTGTATTGCTTTTGGGGGGGCACATTCAGTGAGAATAGAGATGCACCTGGCAGGGTTAGGATTTACAGCAGTGCAGTTGGTACTTAGACACCAAATCATGCTCGAAACAAGCTAGAACGTGGGAAATCTGTGCACCTTCCTTGCATCCTATACTACCTATACACTTCCTTACATCCCTTTGGCATTAATAATACTTTCTTTAACCAGTTTTTAGAGGTTGGTCATTCAATCACAAGTATTTATTGAGCACCAATTACTTTGTGAGTCTCCTAACTTTTGTTTTATTTGAGTTCTCTCGTTCCATTATAAATAGGTTTAAGTATGGTTTATGACCACTCCACTTCAAGTACGCTAGGCCTTCCTTTGTATGACACTTGTACTCTATGAATGAAATTCCAAGCAACTTGTAGCTACAGTGATTTAAATATCTGTTAAAATGCACACAAAAGCGTATATTGTTGAGAAATTGAAAGAATATTCAGCAGGAACATAAGCAAATTACTTCTCCAGTTGACATGGGTTTTCTCATGTATAAACTTGTATTGAGGGTAAAGAAAAGAGATGAAAAATATTTAGTGTTCCTTGTGACTCTAAATCCTTAAATTTGTTGTTTGTAGTCATTGATGATTATTCTTTTATCCCCTTCATTTTTTTTCTTTCAAGTTTTTTTTGGTATGTAAGTTGCAAAACTTCATCTTTGTACATTGATCAAGTAATGACAGTGATAACTGATAAAAAAGAATATATATATATATATATATCGGCATTTCACCAGTTACTTCCAGATTTTCATGCACTTAAGAAGAATGAGGGATGTTTATTAAAAACATTAGGTTGAAATAGAAAAAATTGCCAGTACCTGACAATTAATATTTTTGATTACCAAGAAGTAACAATTTTATATGGCTCAACCTAATTTAAATATCAGCCCCTCTTCCCAGATGCAGTAGGTAAGGTGTAAAGACTGTTTTTCCGGGTTCCTGGTTGACTCTATGCAAAGCCAAGCCACACACTCATTTAGCAGTAGATTTGCCTTGCTCTTTTTTGCTCGTTTCCTTCCTGTCTGTGTTCTACCATATGCTACCATAGCATTCCCTTGTTTAAAAATCTTTGGTAGTTCTCTAGATGATAAACATCAGTGTCATTTGGGTGCTTGTTGAAATTACAGACCCAGGGCTTCATTCCAGATAACAGGCTCAGAAATCTGCATGTTGAGCTCTCGCCCAAGTGAACGCAATAGAAGTGACTTGAGTTCCCATGTAGAGAAACAGTGGCGTATGGAGTAAAGCCTGTCTTCTTTACAGTGGTATCCAAGACCATTTTGCCCTGTCTTTTCTGGACTGTTTCCCTGCCCTCCTATTTCCCAACCTCAGATTTCAATCTTGTTACTTACCATTCCCCAAATACATTGTGCCCTTTGCCTTCTCCATTCCTTAGCTGTGTATGCTGTTCTATAGGCTGTATTCTTTGACCCTCTTTTCTCTCTGTTCTAAACTACTACCCAGCGTTCTTTTAAGATACAACTCAAATCAGACATTTTTGCTGAATGAAGCTTTTCCTAATTTTCTTATATAAACTTAGTGATACTTCATGTGGTCTCCCATTTTTTTGTGTGAATACTTTGTCATATATTATGCCTCCCATTGTTACCCCCAATGCACTGGTGAGATCATCATTCCTCACTGGAAACCTTTATCCAAGTGGCTGGAATATAGTAGGTAGATGAACAATGACCAGGGACCATGGAAGAAGAAGGGAGGAAGAGGTGATTAATTTTCAGTGAACAGTGTTGGGGATAGGTGCTGTGTACCTATTAAATTGTAGAAGAGCAAGGAGAGAACTGATTGTTTGTCTACACATCCTCTAAGTGCTAATTGAATTAATATCACAAATTCAACATTATGGGAGGAACTGTGATAAAAGAGGTTGCATTTGTACTTTGGGATGACTTTGGTTGTAAATAACAGTGTCAGGGTGCTGGAATTGAAGTGGCAGTGCCAATAAAAATAAATGCCTTTGTCCTGCACTTTTCAGTTGATAAAACACTTCCACATGTGTTTTTCTATTTGATCAAAACCAGAGTGACTGTCTTGATTCTGTCTTTCCTACTTGCCTGAAAAAGGCATTTCTGAATGCTGATGTGAAGATTGTGCAAAAGCCAATGTATTATAAGGGATGCTGGCTCTAGACAGCCAATGATACTGCAAAATCTCCTGTCATATCTTGTGATTTAGATAAAACATTCACTGTGTCCATTTTTATTTTTAAGCTTTCTGTAATTTCACTTATTTCTTTTCATTTAAATAAAAGTTGGTCTTTTGAGTTCAATGTGTCTAATCCAGACTAAAGACTTTCCATTTTTACATGTTGATAAATTCCATGTTGTTTCATTTAAATCAAATTTATCAGAAAAAAAAACTTCTCGTAATTACTAGTAGGCTAGTAGGCCATTATTTTTTCACTTTGCTTTCTTTTTTTATAATAACGCAAATATGCAAAAATATCTGAGTAAATGAATGAATAATTTCTAGGGCAATGACAAAGATGCTGTTGCTGCCAAAATTGAGCTTTTGGCTCATGAACAGCTCCATCATCAAATAAACAAAAAGAAATGGCTATTCATTGGCTGATGTATGAGAGGCCTGTGATGCAGGACAGAGAGTAGAAGCACTACCAAATGTGCAAAATCTAGATTGTAGGACTCCAGGCATGACAATGTTAAAGACTGCCTCTATTCTCAAGTTCTTGGGGCCTGTACTCTGAATTTAGTTTAAAACTTGGCTTAGTTTTAAGAATTAATGTCAGACCTGTTGATTCCTGCTGATTTGTCTTTTTCAATACTGTGTCAATAAAAACTCTTTCTACCCAGTGCAAGTCTGCATAATTTATTGCCTATTACATGGTCATTTGTTGTAAGCATTGGTTTGCTTGTAACTAGTCTCCTAATCTCTTTGCTCATTCAGTCATTCATTCATTCATTCATTCATTCATTCATAATATCTGACTTTCTTCACATTTTGTGTTTCTTGTCTCTCTCTTTACTCTCTTTTTACTGGGATCAATCTTATTTTTAACATAGTTATTATAGAGGATTAATTTAAGACATTTAATAAAACAACTTCTTATATTATAAGAAAAAAGGAGAGATAGAAACCAATGTTATTTAACTTTATAAGACCTTATATGTGGATGTGTAGGTTGCTGTGTGGATGTAACTTGATGATGCACACTTTGTGTCATTAACCAGTATGGAAGTGTGGGTCCCATAACACATCCTGTTATTATCACTGTTCATTCCTACTGATTTCCTCTCGTGTTTCACTTTCAGTGATTCATACTTCTAGAGAAAGTAACAATATAAAGCATTTTAATCACTTCAGCTTCCTGAGGGCAATAAATTGTATCCCTCTCCACTACTAAGATAAAGAGAATACTATTTTACTGTGGAAAGCTCTATCTTTATAGGTACATGCACAGGATATTAACATCAGTTAAAAATATCTTATCTTTGAGAACATGGGGGCCCCACTATAGAGGCTGACAAAGCACCTTGACATTAACGTCAGGTACAATCCAGATGAATCGTGGAGATTTGGCTAGTTATGAAACAGCCACAAGTGGGGGTTCCTATGATGGATCTTTTAAATATTGTGTGGGCAACACTCATGTTTGTCTTTAAAATTTTTTTCAGAGGCAAGTTGAAAATCAAAATACACAAATTTAATGTGTTTCTCATGGATTGAAACAGTTACGATTTTTTTCTTTTGAGCCCAGGAGAGTAATCTTACAGTCAAAACAACAACAGCAACAAGAACAACAACAACAACAACAAAAACAAATTAAATACCCATCTTCATTGATGTCTTAAGGAGAGTACTTTTTCTTTTTAAAAGTTTTGAATGAGGAATGGATAAGATATGACCTGGGTTCTTCACGAAAGCAATGACAGCCATAACAACATATACTTGTAATCCCAGCTACTCAAGAGGCTGAGACAGGAAGATAGCAAGTTTGAGGCCAGCCTGAACAACTTTCTGACATCCTTTGTTAAAATTTTTTAAAAAAAAGGAAAGAAAGAGGGATGAAGCTGTAGCTCAGGGGCAGAGCTTGAGTTCAATCTCCAGTATTACAAAAATTGTCACTGGATTTTATTGTTTGCTTCATGAGATACTTATTGGGTCTATGTGTGTAATCATAAATACTGTAATTACTAAGAAGTTCTCATATTTAAAAAATCTAGATTAGAAAAAAAATACATCTGGCCAGATAATGTTGGGTTTGGTGAGAGTCATTTGGGCAGTTCTGAGAGCAACTCCAAGAGTTGGCTCTAGAGGAGTCTCTGTGCACACTGAAGGGCTCCTGGCATTGTGGCAGTGAGGATTTAAATGGACTGGACATCTCAGGTAAGGAAACATGCTCAGCAAACACAGAAATTTTTAAGATACTTACAGTGGCGTCTAGACTATTTCTCGAGAGTGATGAGTTAACATTTGAGAGTTATTTTATAGTAGGTCTTTATGGGATCATAGGATTGCATTCTGCTCATACCTCAGGGCGCCATATATATTGAAGGAACACTTTCTACACTTTCTATCATATTTCTATTATTGGTGTTATATAAACTGGATGTGGTTTGGGGCACCCTATTGACATCTGAGTAATGATTGGCTATGGTCCCTCATCCCATTCCACGACAAGGTATGAAATGGGAAACTTTCTCCTTCCAGCCACTATGGGGAATCTTAGGAGTAGATAGGGGGACAGAGTTCATGTACTGTTTAGTGCCACTGGATCCAAAGTTATATTTACTTCAAGAAATTTAAAGATTATCTTGCCACATCATGGCACTGTCTCTTTTAACCCAAGTCACTGACCCAGCCATGAATGTCACTGTTTCCTTCATGTAAAATGATGCCAAACATGTTGCTTCAGTTATTTCACTTTAAATTTCAAGACTATGAATAAAGCTCAACCTTAAAACTTAAAACTAAATATGGAATATAATTATTTTTTAAAAGCTCAACCTACCTTTGGCACTTCTTACTGCCTGTCTTTTTCTGCAGATATCAGCCTCCCCAGATTGCTCCCCAAGGTCCTCCCACTAGGGTCCTTCCCTCTCCTTCTTCTGCCCACCAGTGATAAATATTCCAAAATCCATTAATGTTTGTAAATGTCCCTTTTTCCTTTCCCATGCTCCTTATGCTTTCTTCTTTTTCATCAGTTTTTGCTTCCTATGTGAAAACGTGATCACCATACCCTTTCAGTATCTTCCCTGCCTCCATTTCATCTATTTATCCCGTACTCTCAAACTTCCAAGACACAAGAATCATCTGCCATTACTAGCACCTGTCTAGATTCTCATAGAATAAGTGAACGGGAGGGCCCAGGGATGTGTATTTTTAACAAGATGTGCTGATGCAGGAGGTCTACGAATGCATTAGCATCCTTGTAAAGGTTTTAGTCCTCCATTCGTAAAGCAGGCTTTTTATTTTTTAATTTTCACGACTTGACCAGAGCAGATCAGCGGGAATAGCTGGTCTGTGAGAACCCCTGCATCTCCTCCCTACTTGGAAGGACAATGGCTGAAACACAACGCTGTTCATGTGACAGCTGGAGAAAAGGGGCCCATTGTTCAAGGGTTGGCTGATGCACCACTCTGCTCAGGCCAGCCTTCCAACTGAGCTTGGTAGCCCCAAGGAAACAGACACACTTGAATCAGAGAGACAAAAAAAGGAGGTCAAGGCCTTCTGCAGTTAAACTACTTGCAGCAATGTGTCAGAGGTAGGATTTGGGAAGGAAAAAGTCTCATTAATCTGCTGGTTTTAGAGCTGCAGAAATGGCATTAGGGAAACACAAGTCTGTTAGAACTCCAGTGGGTCTTTGGCCAAGGAGGAATTATTTTCTACTAGGTGTCATTGCTTACCTGAGTGCAGAGTTTTATTATTGATTTTAAAAGTGCAAAAAAAAAAAAAAGATTTTCTTTTGTCCATGATAAGTAAAAGCACACATCTCGGACTCTTTGCTTCAGGCTTTTAAAGACAGGTGTCTGATCTGAAAGCACCTAAATCAAGGCCTACCACTCAGAAAAAGCTTCTTTACCTAGGTAATGGTCACGTTATTTGTTGAGTATTAATTCCCTTCCAAATCTGTGTTTGAAGAGCAGTCTTAAAACTGAGACTTTTTTCCCCCATTTTATTGATATGTGTAAGTGCAAAATTTAAGGTTTACAATGAAGTTTAGCATTTTGTGCCATATGTATCCCTTCAAGGTGACAAGTACTTTCCCACTCTCCTTTTGTTCCTCCCTCTACCCGCCCCTCCAACCCTCCCCACCCTACGCCCCCCCCCCCCCCCCCCCCCCCCCCCCCCCCCCCCCCCCCCCCCCCCCCCCCCCTTCACTTTGTTTTTCACTTTATGTTCCATGAGATAGTTGTGATCTGGGTTTCTCACATCAGAGTTTTTTTTTGAGTCTGAAATATAATTAAATCATTAGATATATTTGGACAGTTTTGAGGTTTGGGGAGTCTTCAGATTCTATTTGGGTGCCACTCCTAACCCCCAACTTCTAAATTGGATTCTATCCCTGCAGGGAAAGATTTACAAACTTCCTGTAAAGATCTAATCCCGAACTTAACAATTGTGTACATTCTTTGTCAGAAGAAGGTTGGGATTCAAGGTCAAAGCCTTTGTAAAGGTCCCAGGATTGTTCTGTTAGCCTGATTACTCCCTTTATGAGAAGTATGTCATTCGTTTAGACTTTGCCTCCGGGTCTCTCTCAAAAGGAGTCTTAGTTCCTAGTTTCTGTGGATATTTGTAGGTGGCTTTTCTTTTCTTTTATAAATTAGGCACAGAACATGGACTTGTGGGAAGAAGGATGGGGAAAGCCTTTCCTGGAGGTAATGGGTTCTGGAAAGCCCATTTACCACCAGGGTTTTGGTAGCTGGTGCTCATGGGCCCGTAGGAATCCTTTTGTCTCTGAGATAAGAGGTTTCCTGACAGAGAGTATTTCACTTAAGTAGGTTTGTATCCTGAAGGGGACAATATATAATTTGCTTGAGGTCACTTAGAGCTCCATGTAATTAAGTCTGTCCTTGTACTTAGATGAGAGATCATCATTGTGAGTCCATTAAAGGAGATGCTAGTGCTTTGCAGAGAGGTAAGAGGCTGTAGTTTGTTCATTACCTTCCCACTTTCTACTCCCTGTGCAGTTTGTTTATCCTTTACTAAATGGATATTTGGTTTTGTCAGTGATATAGATGTCTTTGAAGTGGAGAAGAGGAGAAGCCCTCACAGGTGGCAAAGGGTTGTGTTAAATAAACACTGGCCTGATTAGTTAGCTCATTTTCACTTCATTGTCACTACCCTGTGTGATTTAGAGAGGCTTGCTTCTCAGTGCTCTGAGTGATGAGCATCCTGCAGCACTTGAAGTTTTAAGTAGGTTTCAGCGGTTGTTGAAAAATATAGGAAAGTTATGTGTCATTTTTTATTGTTATGGGTCATACCCAAAGAGGCATATTTAATGCTGCCAACATTTTTTAAGGCATAGGAGACTTGCTGGATCTGTGTTTTCTCTAAGAATCAAGCTTTGCCCTTGGAGGCCCTCTGGGATGATGACTTTTTTGTGGCTGTGTTCAGCTTGTGAAAAACCATATTCAACTTTGATTTGTGCTCCTTTTTTGTATGTATTTCATATTTCAATAAAATGTTTAATGTAGAACTGAAATTCTAGCAGTGATAGAAAATGGTAAATTGTGGGAACTCCAACTGCCACATGATTTGGATCCCTTGGTGGCTAGGCGGGGGCTGAAACTTTAAATATCCATCAATTTACCCTTACTTCCATAGCTGGAGCATGGAGTGTCTGTAGTCACTGGACCAGCATTATCATAGGCATGGTTACACTATCCTAGGCAACAAGTCCAGTGCCTGAGAATTCACCAGTGTTCGCAGAGCCCCACTGTTTAGAATCTAAAACAAGACCAACCTCCAAGTTGGCCAGGTACCAAGTCTCATTCTCACTTTTCGTTCTCCTACCATTCCTTGTTATCTGCTATTAAGAGATGGTTTTTTGAATTCTCTTCTAAATTCTAAATTTTCTGAATCTCTTTTTATTTCTTTTTCTTTTCTTTTCTTTTTCTCTTTCTTTCTTTCTTTCTTTCTTTCTTTCTTTCTTTCTTTCTTTCTTTCTTTCTTTTTTGGTACTGGGAGTTGAATACAGGGCCTTTACGCTGAGCTACATTCCTGACCCCCTTTTCATTGTTTATTTGAGAAAGAGTTTTGTTAAATTGCTAAATTACCTAAACTGGGTTCAAACTTACTGTCCTTCTGCCTCAGCCTCCCAAAGAGCTGGGATTTCAGACTTGTACCACTGGGGGTCCTGGTCTTCCAAATTCTTATACTGAAAAGCTGCCACTTTTTTTTCTTCCATTTTTCTTATCAGAATACAGTGCTATGAGGTAAGGGTTTCTGTTTCATCTTTCTCACTTGCTTCAGGTCTCATTGCTAAGCTGCACAGTGAACCCACACAGTGTTCTACCTATGAAGGTAGAAGAGTTTTAAAAGCGAAGTGATTCTTCCTATCCCAGAGTTGCCTGTGGTCTTTTTCTATCTTAGAGATTCGTTATCATTCATCTCTGTTGGGCTTCATGGACTGTGGAAGTGTGGGTCATTTTGCTAATAGAAAACACCAGTTTGCTTTTTAAATATAGAGCTGATGGGCCCAAATGGAAAAAAATAGAATAATTTATTTCTCAAAATAGACTTTGAGCCCAGTAGCTTTGAAATGGGATTATTACATGTAAGAGAAGTCTGAATATTCTTTTGTATATTTCTTTTAGGACATTAACCGTAAACTTTAAATGCTGATTTGCATATATGCTTGGAATTGTGGATTAAAAGACAAGGTTTTGGGGGGATAAGGTTACATCTGACTCTGTCACTTGTTTACAGTGTACTAGATTGAGATCTCATCTCTACTCTAAAACTTTATGACCTTTAACAATCTACTGAAACTCTTTAAGCCTCTTTCCAGCATCTGTGAAGTGATGATAATATAAAAATGAAGGAGTATTGAACTTAACACAGTAGTAGGCACCTAGTAAGCTTGCAATAAATATTATTTGTCATTACTTATTACATGGAAATGTTAAAATAATGAAGAGTAACAGACATCCAGGAGTTGGACCTGATTTTGCTTCTTATGAATGGCTCATTCAAGTGCTTAAATAAGATCTTGTTAATTAGGTACAGGATTTATAAGATACAGTCTCTGATAAGAAATATTAAAAATAGGAAATTTAAAATATTTCAGATATGGAAACGATGAAATTTACTCATGCATATAACTTTTAAAAAATGAAGATAGTACTTTATTTTTTAAAAAAGTGATTTCTTTTGACTATGAGTTACTTATCTTGAATTAGATAAGGCAGCAAGTAAATGAGTTTGTTTTTCCGTAGTAAAGTGACATCAGAATTCAAAACAGGTGTTCAAATAAAATCTCATGCAGTAATGTTCATTGAAGTACTATTCACAATTGCCAAAATTATTTTTTGAGGGATAGAAATAGACAAAGTGTCCATCATTTGATGAATGGATAAATAAAATATGGTATTGTCCACACAATAGAATATTATTTCACTATAAAAAGAAATGAAATATGATGCATGTTACAGCATAGTTTTGAAAATATATGCCAAGTAAAAGAGCTAGATAGAAGACCACATAGCATAAAGTTACCTTTATACGAAGTATCTTCAAAAGGCAAATCCATGTAGACAGTGGGCTAGTGGCTGCCAGAGGCTGGAGGGAGGGAGAAAAGAGGAATGGCTGATGGGTATCTGGTTTGCTTTCAGGGTGATGGGTCCTTTTGGAGTGATGGAAACGCTCTGGACCTAGATGATGACAGCTGATGATAGATAATGCTGAGGGTTGCACAACCTGGTTAGAATGATCGATTGTATGTTATGTGAGTTTTATTCTTACCTAACTTTTAAAAATTTTATTTGAAAATTCGGCAGACGTTTTGCATTTAGGTAAGATCTATCTGCAGAGATCAGTCGATCTCTGCTCATTACGTGTTAGCTATGAAGCAAGTCTTTCCTGCATGTTGAGGAGATATGAAAAACTGAAGACATAGCCACTGCTTTTCTCACATTACCAGTCCATTTATGAAGACAATAAAAGACAAGGAGACAGATAATGTGTTCCAGATGAACCCATCTCAGAAGAAACAACCTGAGACTAGAGAAGATATGGACACTGAATGATAAGCGAGCTGTGTGTGATTGCAGAAGCAGAAAGTTCCCCAGTTGGAAGAAAGCATAATGTGGAGCTGGTGAGGGCGGAGGCAGACAGGTATGGCCAAAATGGAGTGATTGTGTAACGAATGTAAGGAAATGAGGTTGGAGAAGTCAGCATAACTACAGTGTGATATGTATAAGTACCAATTCCCCAAGTTGAGTGTAATTATTAAGTATTGTGATCACATACTAATAGAAATAATAATTTGGGGAGGGGTAGAAATGAGGTTGGAAATATGGATTGGAGCCAAGTTGGAAAGTCTTTGGAAGCTGTTTGCCAGTGCTTAAATTATTCAAGCAGTCGATACCAAAGATTTATCTTGATGATAGGAGAGAAAATGAAATAAAAATGGGGAAGACAGTAAAGGCACTCCTGCAGTAATTTCACCAAATCTAACACAATCCATCATTTGTTCAATAAATATGTATTAAGCATTCATTACATTCCCTGTAATTTTCTGTGCTAAGGGTAGGGCAAGGCTTAAGCAGGTTCTCTGTTCACTGGGATTTACATTCTAATAGACTTTTCAAGTATTGACTGCATGTCCAGAAGATAAATGTCCTAAAAAAGAATGGATGTTCTATAATGTAGGGATTTAGTATACAGTTTCGAGAACCAGACTTTCTGGATCTGAATCCTGCCACACTTCATGATTTATTAGATATATGTCCACAACTTAGTTGCTGTGAACTTCAGTTTCTTCATCAGTTAGGAGACGACAATGATGGTGCTTTTACAGAGTCGCTATGAGGACTAGTTGAGATGATAATAGGAGAAAAGAATTTAGCACTTGGAGTATAGCAAATCCTCAGTACATTTTACTTAATCTGCTTTTTTTTCTGTATCTGATTCATTTTTGACTAAAGATTTGTCTAAGTCATTTCTGTCATGAATTCAGTGAGTCTTTTTCATAATCCTCATGTGTAAGCCTTCTTTAATGTGGCATATTGTGTTGGCTATGATCTTATCAAATTACCAAGCATACACATTTTGTCTTTATAATTCAGCAAGCAGCAAACTTCCTACCAATAGACCAGTTGAGTTCAGCTTGGACAGACAATTTTCCTTTTACTTTCTGAATCAAGAAGTCTTATGGAGGGCCATGCATGGTGGTGCATGCCCATAATTTGAGCACTCTGGAAGGCTAGGGCAGGAGGATTGCAAGTTTAAGCAGAGCTTGGGCAACTTAGTGAAACTCTGTTTTAAAACCAAACAAACAAAATACAAAAAAGGGCGTAGAATATAGCCCAGTGAGAAGACCCTGGGTTCAATCCCCAATACTCTCCCAAACTCACGTAAAAGGTTTTATGAAACATCCTTGCCTGCTGGCCTGAGCAATGCTACCTTTTTGGCAAAGAAGTCTGGTGACAAAGCATGCTGTCAATGCCCCAAATTTTTAACATATTTATTTTCCCTCTGGAGATAAAAGTCACTGTTGAAATGTAAGGTCTTTGTTTTCCCTCATCAATAGTGTCACAGGCCACCTCAGCTCTCTTTGTAGAATGGCCAGCACCTCTGCAAAAGGTCCAGTCTTGAATGTATCTAGAAGCCTGCAGCTGGTGGGAAATGACTGCCAAGATATTGAAGGCCCCTCCTTCTCTAGTATATATTAATTCTATAATGTTAAGTTCCTTGGGTACAGAGGATCAAGCATATTTTTCTTTGCACAAAAATTCAAGTATAGTATTAAATAAATACATGCAGACATAGTTTTTGTGGGTCTGAATGATTTCAAGATTATTCAGAGCTGTGGGTACACATAATATTAAAAAGCAACCCTATGCCATACTCCTCTGCCTATTTACTTGAATAATTTTGACTTTTCTCCTACTCCACACCAGTCAGGCCAAAGGTTGCATTCTTGCTTGATTAAAAGCTTCCCAGTCTCAGCTAAACACGGTAGTGCATGCATGCAGTCCTAGCTCAATGGGAGGCTGAGGCAGAAGGACCACAAGCTAAACCCCAGCCTAAACAACTTGGCAAGATCCTGTTTAAAAATAAAAAAAGAGTCTGAGATTGAGACTCTGGGTTAAATCCATAGTACCCACCACAATTCACCAGTTCTGTTCACATCTTTCCTCCAGTGTGAACGCTATTCAAGAATGATGTAGTGAGAAGCTAGTGAGAACTGTTGTCAGGAGAGTAGGAGGGAGGGAAAGAGCTCGTACGTTTTTGTTTTGGATTTTTAGTTTTGAACAGTTGGCTTTGTAGCTGTTCTTTTACAGGGTGTAGCCAGACTGGTGGTGCTGAAAAGCTGGGAAGAGAGTAAGCACTCAAAACCCACAGTCAGGTAGCTACCACCTGGCGGGTGGGTCTAGGGTGTGGTCCTCAGGAGAGGAGGTGGGTCCTCTAACACGGGAAGAAGATTGGTTTTGCCATAATAGAAGGGTGAGACTGCCTTGACCTAGCCAAGGATTTAGGTGCCGGGAGTTCCTGGGTGCAACTGAACCACATGGCTTCTTTTGATTGCAGAGAAAGCCAACTTGGAGTAAAGTCATTTTAATTCTACAGAAACAACAGCAACAAATTATTTGTGGTGTGGAACTCTGCCAAGCTAAGTTTAGGGAAAAGAAAAAAAAGAAAAAACCAAGGAAACCCAGAGCCCAGAGTGCAAAACTCCGTTGTCTTTCTTCCCAGGAAGTGTGTAAGTGATGCTCTGAACTTTTGTTTGCTTGGGCACTCCTCGGGGACTCTTTAGGGCCTCTCTGCAGCCCAGCTCTGTGGTGGAGTTTGATTTTTAGGATCTGGGTCATCTTCCGATCTAGTCCTTTAGTCCCACTGTCACCTCCCAGTGCAGTTGTGTTTGGTTGAGGATATTGTGTTGTCAGGAACTCCAAAGACTCTGAAAGTGATAGCCTAAGTTGGTTTTTAGAATTTCATTCATGCTTGTGACTGTGTGGCTCTCTCCCGAAAAGGCAGGACTCTGACCTTTGTGAAATTTTCAGATGTGATGGGTAGAAACAGCTCTCTCCCCTAGAAATTTCCCTAGTAGGAATCCTTTTGTCACCCCTGAGAAGGGCCTGGTCTAAGGAGTTCCCTGCATAGCTAAAGAATTTGAAAGAGAATTTTTTATTTTGGCCCAAAATGAAATGTGATTTCAGTTGGGCCATTTGCAAAAATGAAGTCATATAATTATTTAGGGCCATAGTGGCTATGGACATATTTACCAGCACTAAAGAAGACTAAGATGCGTTTGTGAGTTAGTGGCTGACTAGGACCTTTCTGTCTCCTTTGGTGATAAATATGTCACTGCTAAGAAGGACAAGTCCTGGTGAGCATTTTTCAGATCATATTGTTAATGAGTAAAGACAGTGCTGTGGAAGTCAGGTGAGTTTTTTCACTGAATTTTAAGAACCAGTTCTTTAAAACACAGGCCACTTGCCAGTCTCTATCTAGGTGTTGGATCTTTCACAAGCAAAGCCCAAGGTAGAACATGACTCCAAGAATGTACTCTGAAGCTCTGTGTAGCTTTGTCCACTGTGTACTCTTTCAAGCGTGAGGAGGTGACTGGGCCTTGTTGCTTGGCTTTGGCCACTGATACAAAAGTAAATAAATAAATAATACGCCACGTGTAGTGACCACAACATCTATTCACATGGGCCCAACAGTTGTTGGCAGTGGAGCAGCTGGGGGAGTGGAGAGGCCTGCAGGCTGTGGGTATGGGGCCTCAGGTTCATGGTTGAAAACTCAGTTGGAAATTTGTGGGATGAAGTCCAGATGAACCAAAACTATGTAAGAAGAAGTTTATTTTTAGATTGTTTCACCTTATTTATTGGCTCAGTGTAAATTTGATATTAAATGTATTTTATGCTGAGTTGTGATGGGTTGGAGCAAGGGGGAGTGAAACAAAGGAATCACCTGAATCTGAATTTTAAGCAATATTCATGAGCAATAATTACTCACTTTAGAACTGTTTGAGGTAAGGTTTCCTTTATCTAATCCTGGTGTAGTGAAAAGCATTGACTGTGCTGAAGGTAGCAAGGCCAATTTCAGTAAAGCATTCTGTGTTCATTTTCTATTTTGTTGAAGGAATCAGAAATTGAAAATGGTTCCAGAGAGAGGGGTTCATACTTTCACCCTGGAGATCAGATGGTTCACCCAGAGTAATGGAAGGACCACTTCCTCTGGAGTCCAACGATTTGCTTTGAGCTCTGGCTCTGTCACACTTTTTGATTTTAAGCATCTAATAAATCACTGTTGTGGTTTACTTTCTTTAAATATTAACAACAAGAGATCAAAAAAGTAGTACCCAACTCCATGCACGGAAGTAGGGAGCCCCTGGGCCATGTAGGGTGAAGCTGGGTGGGCAGTGGAATGAGTTGACCTCATGGCTTGGCTGTGGAGCTTGACATCAAATGAAAATTGTGGGTTTTACAGAACCACTCTTTTCAACCTCTGTAGTGTTTTGGAGAAGCTGAGGGAAGTTGTGGGGCAGCTGTTTCTTCGGCTTGCCTTATGGTTAGGGCACAACCTAAACGGGGTTGTGGGACCCTTTCCTCATAAACATAGTTTTCACTGAGTCTCAAAATTGAATTAACTTCAGACCAAATGTACATGCTGAATATAACTTCTCCCATTTCACCAAGATGAATCATGAGAAAACGTGTAAAACCAAATTGTACTCTTTTTAAAACTTAAACATGATTTTAAAAAGAGAAAATTTGGGCTTTTAAACATTTTTTAAAGCCTGATTTCTGCCTCTGTTCCCAAAAGACCTGAAAAGTGTATGCCAGGTGATGGCTCGGGGCCTGGATTTTGGGGTACAGTGTGTAAGCCCTAGTCCAGCCCCACTGGGTAATAGAGACCTGGGACTCTAATCCATGCCATATGTCGTGACCTGAGCAGACCCTGCAGGAAAACAGAAGTTTTGCTGTCTTTTTTACAGAGCAGTTGCTCCGAATCCCTGGTACAGCTGTGGCCTGCTTTTTTGGAAAGTGCAACGTGACTTGATCTTTTAAGCTCTTCTCATCCTCTAGGTATTATGAATGACAACTGGCCTGGGGGAGTACCTGCCAGAAGTACTTGAGATTTGTATTCTATATTTTAAAAACACCATTTTTGATTAATCTTAACTTCATTAGCAATTATGGGAGAGGAAACATATGAAGCCTGAATGCAAATTTACTTTGTTATGACCTAGAATATTGGTGAAGACAAGCAGTTTCTTTCTAGCCTCAAATTCCCTCGAACTTCTCCAGAGAAAGTGAAGAGCACAGACTGGTCTAGATTCCAGAGGACTTCCAAGGTAAACAACCAAGTCAAATTTGAATTCAGGCAGACAGAAGTGGGATGCTGGAATTCTAACGTGGCACGGTGCCTTCAAAACATTTGATGTCTTTTTGATTTCTGTTTCCTTAAAGTTAAGAGGCAGTCAAATTGCTATTTTGGTTTCTGTGTCTGGGTTCTGGAAAGACTGCCACCTGTTGGAGCTTCCTAGAGACAACCCTTGACTTTCATTTTCTCTCACCCCCCAATCCCCGTCAGTCTTTTAGCAAGTTCTTGCAGCTTGGAGCTCCCTAGAACAGGACAGGTAAAGTTCAAGAACAGCCATGGGTCGAGGCCAACCTACTGACTGCTGCCCCATTTTCCCTCCTACTGTTAGGTTCTGGCAACTGGATCATACCAGTCCAAGCGTGATCTGTATAAGCCATGAAAGAATTCATTAATGCCTGCGTTAAGTGTGCAGATAGATATTTGAAACAAGTGAATAAGGAGTCTCTACCTTTTGGGCAAATTACTTCTTAGTACTTGACTTGCTTCTAAGTCTGTTTTTCTGTAGGGGTCAAATAAATTGGCTCCGTGGCAGTTTAAGAATTTTTGCACTGTTGTGTAAGCACCCATCTACAAAGCTTTCCATCATTCCAAATTGAAACTATATACCACCAAACAGCAACTCCCCATTCTTACTCAGCAGCCTGTGACAACAACTATTTTATTTTTTGTATCTATGAATTTGTATCTAGGTATTCGTAACAAGTGTAATTATACCATATCTGTCCTTTGATGACCAATAGTCATATGAATACTTCAAGGTTCATTCATGTTGTAGCACGTGCCAGAATTTCTTTCATTTTTAAGTCTAAATATTATTTCATTGTAAAGACATACCATATTTTGCTTATCCACGTATCTATTAGTAGTTATATGCTATTTTCTCCATTTTAATGTTATGAATAGTGGACGCTCACATAGACATTAGTATATAAATAGTTTTAAAGTCTCTGCTTTCAGTCTTTTTGTGATACATACCCCAAATATGAAATTACTGTACTATATGATGATTTTGTGTTTTTTGTTGTTATTTTGTTTTGGAAAGTATTATCCTATTTTCCATAGTAGCCGCTCCATCTCACATTGTCAATAGAAGTGCACAAGAATTTCAATTTCTCCATATCTTCACTGACCCTTGTCTTTTATTTTATTTTTACCTCCTGTGTGGAGGTAGAGATAGGTAACCTAATGGGCATGAAATGACACCCATTGGGGTTTTTATTTGTATTTCCCTAATGATTAATGATGTCAAACACCTCTTCATGTGCATATTTGGTTTTTAGTACCTATTCTTTAAAGAGAGAAAGAAACCACTCTCAACCTATGATCCACCATTATTTTGCCCTTGATTTTAAAAAAATGCTACAATAAAAATTTTTTTAAATGAAGTTTTGGTACATATTTTCATATATATGCACATTACCTCTTATATATTTCATGTATGGCCCAAGATAGTGCCTCTTTACTCAAAAAATAAAAAAGTGAAACAATGATGAACTACAGTTTCGACATGCCTGCATTCTGTATAAAATGATTAATTATATACCGATATCCAAAAGTAACATCTTAAAATATGATATAAATTATGTGCACTTTCCAGCTTCAGTGAGATGTCACTGACAAAGTTGGATATATTTAAAGTATACAATGTGATTATGTTTATATGTATATATTGTAGAGTGATTGAGACAATCAGGTTAATAGCACATCCATCACTTCATGTGGTTGCTTTTGTTGTTGTTTTTGGTAAAAATGCTTAAAATCCACTCTCTTAGCAAATTTCAAATATATGACATAGAGTGTTTTAGTTGTAGAAACTGCCCTGTACCTTGACTCTTAGAACTTACTGATGAGTGAGAACGCATGCTCTTTGACCACCATCTCTTCAGTCCCTCCATCCCTACCGCCAATAACCCTGTGAGCAGCAACGACACTGAATTGAATTTCTCATTGTGAAAAAGAGGGAATATAAAGATCGAAACTTTATTTTTTTTTACTTTTCATATATATGTATGTATATATAAAGAAAAGAAAATACAATATGCAGGTAAAATGCTATGTAACAATCTGCTTTATTATCTATTTATCTCTATCTATCTATCTATCTATCTATCTATCTATCTATCTATCTGGTTAGTTTGGTAACAGGCTCTTGTTCTATAGTCCAGGCTGATTCTGAATTTACTATGTAGCCCAGGTTGGCCTTGAAGTCATGGAAATCCTCCTGTCTCAGCTTCCTGAGTGCTGGCATTACAGCCGCGTGCAACCATGCCCAGTTAATTTTTATGTGGTACTGGGGAATTGAACCCAGGGCTTTACACATGCTACACAAGTGTTTTTTTGATTCAGCCCTTTTATGATCATTTTTGTCAGAGTAATGATATTCCCTGGTTCTAAAATTTCTATGAAATTAAAGATTAATTATAAATAGCAAAAGACAAATATCTATGTAAGTTCTTTACTATTTTTAATATTACATTGGTTGATTTGCTTGTTGAGTTGTAGAAGCTCTTTCATATTCTACCTTGTGTATATGACTTGCAAATAGTCTTTTCTCTTCTGTTAGTTGTCTTTGCCTTATGTTGATGATGCCTGTTGGTGTGTGAAAGTTTTGAATTTTAACATAATCTAGTTTGTTTTATCTTTCACTGCCTTTACTTTTGCTGTTGGGTCCAAGGAATCATTGCCAAATTGTTTCTAAATATTTTCTTTTTCCATATAAACAATTGCTTGTAAAAATTCAGAAGGAGATTTGCTTGGGGATGGCTTCTTCCCACGTGTGTGTATTGTTGCAGAATCAGCTGATTTTTATTTTCATCTTGCCCTGCTATCCCCCTGTCTTGTTTTCAAAGGAATCTCAGGGCTCACCTCATTGTACATAAAGAGGAAAGAGAGATTAAGGGAAATGCTTGAAAATGGCTCCAGGCATTTATATGACAGGGCTGTCTTAGTTGCTTTCTTGTTGCTGGTACACTATTACTGACATCCACAACTCAAGGGAGGAACAATTTATTTTATCTCACAGTTTTGGAAGGTCACAGGCCATTCATAAGTTGCCAGAAACAGTGGAAGCACATGGCGGAGCAGGAGGTGGCAGAAGCTCCTCATGGCATTGCCAACAGTAAGCCAAGTGAGGGAGGAAGGGTAGAACTGGTATGTATGCTTCCAGGACCTGTCCCAGTGATGTATCCCTTCTGGGTTAAGCCTCAATGTTCTACCCATTCTAGGTTAAATCCCAGGCTTCCACTCCTTCCAGCCAGCCCTCACCGTCCAGCAGCTCATGGCTCCATAGGTATCACACCACATCCAAACATGCGAGGCTTCTGGGAGACATTCCAGATAGCAGGGGCTGAGGAGAGGAAGGGCAGATTTTTAGAAGGTCTGAGGAATATGGAAGGGCCTTTCAGTAGTTGTGACTTCTAGCAAGTATATGACACTAAAGTACATGGCCATTTGTCTGAGAAGGTTGAGTTCTTTCTTCTAAAGTTTCCTTTTCTGGGAGGCTGAAGAGACAGTTGAGAAGCAGCCAGTTCTCAGAGCACATCTCTAGGGAATGACCTCTCAGTCCCCATTTCCCAAGCAGAGTTACCTCATATCCAAATCTCAAAGTGCGTACCCGTGATTTTTATAAGTGCTTGTTCCTGTATGAGCTGGGAGCAAAGCTTAGTGGTTAGAATGCTTGCCTAGCATGCACAAGGCCCTTTGTTTAATCTCTTAGCACTGCATAAAAATTTAGTGGGCATGTTGGTGCACACCTGTAATCCTAGCACTTGAGAGGCTGAGGCAGGAGTATTATAGCAAGTTTGAAGCCAGCCTGGGCTACATAGTGAGTTTAAGACCAGCATGGACTACAGAGTTAGACCTGTTTCAAAGAAAAGAGAAAGAAAAAAAGAAATAAGAAAGAAAAGATTGTGTATTCATTTTATGTGTATTAAATGTTGAGGGCAGGGAGATTCTTCCAATTAAAAAACTTTTTCCTCAATTCACTCACCATTATTTCTGAATGACCTTCTGTGTACAAAACACCCACAATATTCCAAACACTATGTGTATTGCTTGGGACTAAAAAAAATGCCTGGGGAGTATACATAAATGTATACAGTATCTCATTGAATAACCAAGAATGCTTCAAGGATTTTCTCTACACTTGTTTTAGAAGCATGTGTTTGAATGGTGTATATGTTTTAGTCTTGTCTCATCCCATAGGTCCCACCATGAACTTCCACGCCATGGGGCAGCTGTGTGCTTTAGACCTCCAGGGTCTGGTCAGGTGAGCATTCATTTCTCTACTGAGCAGGGGTGCCGACGGGAGGTCATTTGCTGCAGCTTTTCTGCTTTGTCTTGCCAGAAGAGTGGTTTTTGTGTGCCACTGGTTATTCTGGTGCTGCTGCCTGAACCGGAACTTGACTTAGATATACAGAATCGTAGGTGCCCAGAATCTTGCACTGTCAGAAAGCTGAATAATGATGCATTGTATGCAGGCAATATTTTACAAATGAATTGCCATCTAATTAGCATGTCTCCCACTTCCCTGCACAACAAACTTAAAGGAATCATCAGAAGGATTTATTGAAATGATGGCAATGTTTCTCTAGTATGTAGGCAACATCAAATTCTGTTGATTTTTAGAAATAGTCATCTGTTTTCACAGGGCCTATGGGATTCGCTATCCAGAGATACCAGCTTGTTTGTGTTGCTTGCACTGTTAAAAGTCATAACCTCAGGAGCTAGAGCTAATGCTTCTAATCTACATCATCCCACTGTAACTCCTAACTTTAATGCCCACAAGTAGAAGTCATAACCAAACTACACCTCAACTCTTCCTGCTTTTTCCTTGCTCCTCTCTCATGACACACTAAGTACACGTGGGTGAGTCCCAGGGAGAGAGAGAAGTCAGACAGGCAGAAGTCACAGCAAGCAGTCCAGGCCTTCCTACCATCTTAACTGGCACCAGGAGAAAGCGCCTTCAGCTGGCACAAGGGCTTGATAGGCACTAGGCTTTGCTTGTTTGCCATGGAAATCCTGGATGGAACAGACTGATACCATTCAGGCAGCAAGAGGGGAGCTGCTGTTATGGGAAGGCTTTTTGGCACGGTGTCCAACATACACTCCAGTCAATCAAGGTAAAGTGCCTAATAACAGATGTGGTAATTAAGCCTGAAGAACTCTGTCTGTATTTTTTTCCTCGTTTTTATTTCAGAGAATAACAAACTGCCTCATTAAACCTCCGTCCACACTGATTTTTCAGTTGGGCATACCAATGTAGTCAGAAATTATATCTGAGTAAATTATATCTTGAAGTTCCTATCAGGCAAGTATGACTACAGGAGAAGGTTGGGTCTTTTGGACTGGAACAGTTATGCCCTTTCTGGACTTTGCTTTGTACTTCAATACCAAACCATATGCGAATTCCTGAATATGGCTAAGTTTCTATAAGAACTTTGGATAAAAATAGTTTTAGCTTTTATGTGCTAGTGTGAATGAAAAAATGCTCGCTGCCTCTCTTACATTCAAATTAAACTTCTTATAGCAAGAAATTATCTTTCAGTCTTAGAAAGGTTTCAGATAACCTGAACCACAGTAAATTACCATATTGTAATAAGATGAATTATCTTGGAAAAATTAACTACATCTGAAAAGGTCTGCTTTTGATTGTGGTAGTTTCTAAGGCAAATGTTTTTGTTGAAGTTGTTTTTCTTTTTTTTTTTTTTCAAATGGTGAACAGGGCTCTGGCTCATCACTAAAGGCTCTTAAGAATTTAATGACTTGGGACAGATAGGAAAAGTTTTCAATTGTTAAGAGCATGTGGCTCTGAACTTTCCATTGGGCTCTTTGCAAATTGCTAGATTCTGGTTCTATGTGACTGTGGAGCTCTACATGACCAAGTCCTCTTTCTGGCGCTCGGCTCTACGAGTCTCTGTTGGATAGTGGAGACTTGAAAGTCACATTTATGTCATGAGGAAGATTTTTTGTTTTTCTCAAGTCCAGTATGTTCATGTTTCTTTTTTATAAAATTATTAACTCATTACCATATATCCAAATGCAAATTTTGAATTTCAGGATCTTTTCCAGATGCTTTTTGGTTGACTAGATTCTTAATTTCATCTCTCTTAACTTGGTCCATAAAGTAGATGACTCAGAGCAGAACTAAGATTTACATTAATTTTAGTACTTGTATTAACAAAGCATAAAACTCCCAAAAGAAGTAAACTGTATATATTTTATATTTGTACACACAACATATAAAGGCTATTCTAGCCTTAAGGACATTTCATATTTGTTTACTAATTTAAACTATTATTTATAATTCACTTTTAAACTACCTTTATCCATTTGGGTAACATTTTTCTTCACTGCAGTCAAACATGTTTCTTGCTAAATAAAACCAGCAGCATCCTGACTCAGATTTTGCTATATTGACATCCATTTGAAGAACCTATCCTAAACACAGCTTCAGTCTAAATACAGTATGGGAAGACCAGTGGGTCAAAATACAGTATGGGAAGACCAGTGAGTTCAGCAAAGATATTGTTCTTAGAATTATTGGGGTGCTGAAAGAGCAAAACTCTTTTATAGGTAAAATCCAGAATAGTGTCCTTACGTTTTTCCTAAGAACAGCAAATACATTTGGGGCCCAAGATCTTCAGAGTTGATAAAATATCACATTTATCTTCAGTTTCATTGTTGGAAAAATAGTCCTATAAATTTGGTAAAGTAGACAGGTGGCCAACCAAGAGCAGCTCTGCCCTCAAGTGTCACTTCCTGTTGGAAGAGATCACATGAGGGGTTGTTTTCCACAGTTATCCCCACTCCCAGATGAGGCAAGTGTTTCCTCAGTTATGGCTCCTACCACAGTTATTTATTCACCACTCATCCCTCTGGACTCACATTAGCTGAGACTTACGGGATATGACCTCTTGACTGCCTTAGCTTATTCTCCTATATGCAACCACTCAGTGAGCATCTGTTATATTCTTCAGATCAGGAGAGAAGTTAGAAACCAGAGAGAAGTGGAATGAGAGAGAAAAAGATAAAGTTATGGATTTTATTTTTAAGAATCTTGTAATGTACCTGAAGAGATGTCAAAAGATTACCAGTAGCCCCTACTAATAATTAGCAGATGAAGGATGTGGTGAGATGGTTTCACTAGAGATTATAATGTAGTTTTTAGTAAAAGACTAAGGAGTATTTTTTTATGAGCATGTCATTAACTAGGTATGGAATGAGAAAATACTAATATTGGAAAGAGAGAAATAAGTTGCCAGAAAGCTTATATGATAGCTGGATTTTCTGACAACTGGAAGGCTTTTGTTGACCTGAGGGAAAAATGAAAACAAACCGTAGACTTTGTCAAATTAGCAGGGTAGGAAAAAAACATTCTAGGCAGGAAATTGTTTCCGTCCTCCATAGATTCTTCAATTGAGATAGTTTTTATGTATAGTTTAAATCCATTAGGCTTTATTGTCCTCCCTTTAAATTATATGATCAGGAAGTTTAAAGCCTTGAACAATTGCCAGTAATGTAGTTTATGAGAACTGTGTTTTTCTAAGAAGGGTGTGAATGCACTCACATGTGGTAGTCACACGCTAGCTAACTAGAATTTCCAATATGTAAAATAAATGGAGATTTGCTTGTGCTTTCATATCCAAGCAGAAAGAGAATAATAAAAAAAAAAATGAGTTGAGGGACAGAATTTGCAACAAAGTCAAAAAGGACGTTAGGTTTGATAAGAACAGAATGGGAAACACTGAGGAAAATGTTTGCACTTGCAAAGCCTGTGGGCCCGCTGAGTTTTGAACTCACAGCTTCAGTTCATGTATCTTTGTCTTCCTTGATTCAGATTGCCATTAAAGAGTTGCTTGAACTTACCTAAGAATAGGTGTTTTCCCCCCATAAAAATGAATTATTTTGATGCAAATGTTACAACTCTTTTTTGTTGTTGTTAATCTTGTATTTGGTGTGGATGTATGTTCACCTTTGTGCAAAGAAAATCTTTGCCTTATTTGGGTGATGTACAGATTTATTTGGGGCCCATTATAATTCTCTTTGCTTCTAGTCACAACGTGATCCTCATCAAAGATCATCATCCTTAAAATACATATGAGTCATTTTCTTTACGGTATAAATTTCAAATTTTCTTTGTAGTAAAATGTTTCCTTTTGCTAAACTATATTTACATAACACTTGATAAGGGTGAAGCAGACAGAGCAGTCCTCAGTTGCTGTGGATGGCAATAATGTGCTAATTCTTGAGGGCTAGGTTCACCCCAGGGTGTTCGCAGCCATTATTTTTCCAGTGATATTTGCTGAAATGGGTCCCTGTGGTAGTCCACTCAGGCAGACCCCAAGAATTAGGCTCCTCAGCTCCTCAGAAAAAGTTCCCAGCATGGCAAAAGGTTGCCACTGAGAATTTGGTTCCGTTGCCTGCCTCCTGCATTCCAGTATTTTGTCCTGCTGGCATCTGTGTCCTCACCAGAGCTCTTCTGGGATATTTCTCTTAGCTGCTCCCGAATGCGTGCTTGTGGTAGCTTCATCCGGCCCACATCTAAAATGGATAAAAAAGCCCCACAACAGCAGTGTCACAGGCAGCCACATGTGAACAGACTACTTACTGAGAATGCCAGGGAACGGAAAGGCTTAAGCTTTAAAATGAATTTATAGGATGATGAACTAGTAATTAAACTCTTGAAAATAGCTGGTACTCTTTAGAGACTACATAAATTATTCTCTAATTAAAACAAATATTTCTCAAGTGAAACTTTCATTGTTTTATAATATGTTTGTAATCAACCAGTATTGCGATTATTTTTTCAACTCTAAGATTTTCCACTGTAACTGTATGGTTTTGTATAGTTTAAATATGATAATCTTGACTTTTTTTTATCTTTATATTGGGAAAAGTATTTTGATTTGGAAGAACTGATTTATGTATTGTGAGCTTTACTTTTCCTATAGCTCATCTTATTTATTCATTCATCCATTCATTCGTTCATTCATTCAATCGATTAGGAGATACTCCAGATTCCTTTGTTCATATGAAGAGAATGTAGAGATGAACAGTGTATTGCTGTGGTATTGAGGAGTTCACTAAGTGGTGGAATAATGACCCCCCAAACGGGAACTCAAACAGTGCCTGTTTCTACTGAAAAAGAGCAATCATCTACCCCCAGGGAACCCTGGGGTGGTATGGGATTGTTAATTCCAAAGAAGAGGGATTTTCATGCCAGCCCGGGCACTCTGCTGAGGGAAAGTGACATCTGTTCTGTGGAAGATGAGTGAGAGTCAAATTGATCAGGTGGCTAAGGGCATTCCACGCAGAAGGGGCAGGGCAAGATGGCAAGGACAGAGACGTGAAGGTCTGTCCTGCTTTGGGATATGTGAGAAATGCTCAAGTGACACCGATATGTGAGAGGCGGTGGCTTTTGACTTGATCTCGTAGTAGAACTCTCAAAAGATTGAAGGCAGGGAGTGGTATGCTTTGACTCACGCTTTTGAAGTATGGCTGGTAGTGTGGAGAGTAATTTGAAAGCTGACTGGTAGAAAAAAAATGAACTGACTAGGCTGAAAGATAACTGAACTTAGTATTTGTAGGCACTAGTTTTAAATTTTTGCTATCAGTGAAGTGAAATTAGAGACTCCAGAAGCTGTTTTGTCCCTTCCCTCATGGAGACCCAGCCGGAAATCGTCATTGATGAACTGTGACACAGGCCCTCCTCTGACACCTGATGTGCCATCACCCCAGGCTTGCATTTCTCAGCCTCCAGAACTACTTGGCTTATGAATGAGGACACCTGCTTAATCTTTACACTAGAAAGCAAAACTCAGGGACAGAATCTTAATTACTTTTTCAGGAGTACTCAGTCAAAAAACAAGGTTGTTTCCTCTTACCTAATAGAAGTTTCTGCTTAAATATAAATCTGATCTCAAAATAAACAATAAAAAAGGGCAGGGGATGTAATTCAGTGAAAATCCCTAGTATTAAAAAAAAGTAATGAACAGTTTAAAATTATGAGACCATACTAGACAAAGAACATTGAAAAACAAAAAAAATTGCCAAGGTTTTTTTTGTTTTTACTTGTAAACCATCCTAGAATATACAAAGGTCATAACACAGAAAGTAAGACATAAAAATTCCCTAGCAATTTTGTCATTGAAAATTAACTTGAGCATGAAAAATAGACTGATGAAAAACATCGACAATAAACAAATCAAGCACAATTGGCTGAGCATGGTGAAAGCAAAACCAAAACACCAAGTCACTGAAAGTTGTAAAACTATGCCTGACTCCAAACCAACTCAGAATCCTTCCCAATATAATAAGAGATCAGTATTGTGAAGGTAAATAAAGGATGCACAGCTGTATCCTGGTGAATAGAAACGACCAAGTTCAAAAGACCTGCGGAGTTGAACCGCACGTCTTTGACAGACTTCTTTGCTTGGTTCACTAATTCTAAAACCTTCTCACCTTTAGTATTTCTTTTCATAAATTCTTTCTTCAGCTCCACATGCTTGACTCTTTTCTATGTGTTTGTGTTTTAGCTTCATTCATTCATCATTCATTCATTCCTTTCCTTTCCTTTCCTCTCTGACAGCGGTTGTTCTAGGTATGAAAGACATTCTAGAGAATCCAAATGGAGGAGATTGCGCTCTAAGGAGATTGAGGGTGGCAGCTTTCCTTTTACCACGCCTATTAGAAAAACTACTTTCAGGCCCATCTATGTCTTATGCTGCTTTGATTGTACAGATTGAATAAGTAAAATTGACTGGGAGCTCCTCATCTTAGGGGTGAAAAGAGGCATTCACTAGTTGCCTCAATAAAGTCTGGCCATGTAATCAATTTTCTAACATTAAAAATACATAATAAGTGCCCTAGGGCCTATTGTTTGTATATTTGTACTCTACTAAGAGTGGCATCACCACAGAAAAACGTGATTGCATCTTTATTATTGTTGTATTTAGTAATTCATATCATTGGACAAGACAAATTGACAGGATCCGGATGTTGGCCTGATGTCATCCTAAGAGGAAGCTACTTACGAAGTAGCTTTGTGACCTTGTGCATACGCTGAATATCTCTGGACCACTGCACAGCATCTGTAAAATTAGGGTATTGAGCCAGTTTCTGGCTGAAGGCTATATTCACGCAAAAGTCAACGAATTTTAGTCGTTTGAGGGGTTAGTAAGAAACATAAGAGGAAAAATAAAACTCTCATTGTAAGTTTGTTTGCCATTAAAGTTGCTTTCCTGGCTGAAAAGGAATAGAGCAAAGAGGGAGTGAATGGCCTGTCAGAGATAAATTCTATCACGAGGCAGACCAGAAATTACCCTGTCGTTGTACCCTCTGGCCCCATGGCATCCATGCCCTGGATTCCACTACAAATGACAGAGAGGAACAAATCAAGAGTCATAGGCAACTGGAGGAGAGAATATGGATAATGTAGATGACGGATGTCATATGGAGAATGGCTCCTAATTTTCCTGTCAATATGATATTGTTCTCCAACTACGATTTGGGGTCAGTCAGGGTCATTTCTTGAATGAAGCTCTGTCCAGATACCACAGGAAGTGGTGCTGCTAATTCAGCATGTGGCATTCTATCTACTAAAACAAAGCTACATTTCAGAGTCATCAAGATGGGGTTTGGGTTGTGGCTTTTTAAATTTGCATATATATGTGTTTGTAGAGGAAGTGGACTTGGGAGTGGAGGCTGCCCAGCTGCCCAAGTGTTTTCTCCTGCTTGTCCTGACAAAACCATCTTTTAATAATTATGTTCTTTGGCCTACCTGTACTTTCTCAGCAATTTTCTCTTCTTTTACCTCAAAATGTCCAGAAGCTTCGACAATGTGGCCTGCAAATGAAAAGGACAAAAGCATCAGATTCCTTTTCGGCAGTGCCTGCTACAAGAGATACCTGTGGTCCCTCAGTAACCTGGTCGGGATTAGTGGCTCAGAACCATGCCCACTGGGAAGAATGGCAACCCAGGGACCATGTTACTGATTATTTGAAACATCTGTCGAGCATAACTGTGGGAATAATTGACATATCTACTGATTCACATTCTCAGTTTTGCCCTGTAAGTAGCTCGGTCACTTGAGAATCCAACTTTTGGTGACTATGCATTTCAGGAGATATCTGTGCCTATAATCCAAACAAACTCAAGTCCTCAGTCAAAAAAAAAAAATAGTGTTTTTAAGACATGTAAGGCATGTACAAGTGTATCATGGTGCATACAATTTATCAATTTTAGAAAAACCTACAATTTGGAAGATAAACAGATGGACTATTGTATGTAAGTTGTTTCATCCATAGAATGAAAGTGATTAAGGCCTTCAATTATGACATTCTGCTCTGTTTCCTGGTTAAAAATTTTTTAAGACTTGAGGCAAAATGTCAGAAAACTGTTGAAGAACTGGAAGTAGGGTAAAGATGGTAACTGTTCCCAGCTGCATTTGATCAGAACCTTCAGGAGAAGATGCTGGGGCAGCCTCCTCTCCCACCTCCACTTCCACCATATCTCCACAGAACCGAAGATAGATGCAGTGCTCCAGAAACCTAAGTAATACGTCTGTTAGAGGAAGGGTCTGTGTGCATATGCGTTCGTACGCTGACATTTGCCTTAGTAAACCTGGCTGTATGCAGTGAAATACAGACTCTACAGGAACTCTTTTCCTTTTAGATCTCTGT
The DNA here is from genome assembly GCA_004027205.1 of Ctenodactylus gundi. Lineage (NCBI taxonomy): Eukaryota > Metazoa > Chordata > Mammalia > Rodentia > Ctenodactylidae > Ctenodactylus > Ctenodactylus gundi. Next base: position 1,296,764 of record PVKB01000057.1, on the reverse strand, counting down.
GAGATTTTCTTCCTAAGAAACTATTTCTGAGGAAAGGAAGATGACTCAAATAGCTCAGCCGAGCCCCTATTGGGAGAATTTGATAATTGAAGACAAGCTTAATGATTCAGTTAGTCAAATAGGTGCCATGTGGATACCATTGCCATGCCATGGATGGGAAGAATGCCTTATTGTCACCCTACTATTGCAGCATAGGAAGGATATTCTAGAAGTGAGACCTGCCTGCTTTTTGACTTCCCATCATTATCCCTCTTCTTCCCACACAATGTGCGAGAAAGACCTGTGACTCTTGTGACACTCGATTATTTGCGGTACATAAATAATTGTTATTTTTTTCTTCTTCCCTTTACTATAGTTTTCCTCCTGAAAAAGTTGCCTTTTCTTCTAGGTATCCTGTTGTTATTATTTTTTTTCCTGTTTATATTGTGCCACAGGATTTGTTAAACAGAATATTTGATTTTTTTCAATAATCAGAATTTTCGATTGAAGAAGAAAAATAAAAAGCAATAGGTCCTTTTATTCCTTATTAGTCATGTTTGAAGTTCTAATTTACTTCTCTTAAATCCAATCCTCTTAGAGCCACTGACTTTTCATGATGTGTTTGGGTATTTGTCTTGTGTAAATGCTGAAGTACCATCATCGCTCTTGATCTGGCAGTAACTTCCTGTTCTACTCATTTACTTTTTCATTTGGTATTACAAATAAGTTTTTCCATTTGTTTTTGCTTTTGCTCTGAGAACCTGATTTCTCCTGCTGTTGCTCCTTGTTCCTTGCTCTGTAAGCTCTTCTGATCCACCTATTAGTACCTATCAAAATCTAGGCACTCAAGGTTCCCTTAAAGACCTTAGAGAGTCTTCAACAGTGCCTCTAGCCCTCGTTATCAGTCAGAAATGCTTTCTACTCCCATTTATTTTGTAACCCTGTTTTGAGCCTAATCACATATTACAGTCCCTTGTCATCAACATCTATGTGACACCACTCTTAAGGGAGGCTGTAAATTCTTGGAAGGTAGGGATGGTGTTCAGCACGGTTGGCTGGTTGAAACAAATAATGTTTACTTATTAATAAAGGCTTGGAAAAGTTTCGATATGAAAAGAATTGATGAGGTTTGAGTTAGATCTATACAGCAGATGCTATTATTGTATCAATGTTTAATTTTCTCATTGTGTAGGTGAATGTACTTATTCTTAAGAAATGTATATAAAGAGGCATGATGTATATAGATTACTCTCAAACTATTAAAATATTTATGCATTGCATATGAATATGTATGAATGAGTATTCTTTGCCCTGTTTTTGTAATTTACAAGTAAATTTGGAATTATTTTAATATAAAAGATAAAAATAATTTAAGAAATTTTAAGCTGACTCAAAAGTTGTGCATATTTGAGTTATTTTTCTTTTGCTATCAAGTTTTTGGATTTCCTTATAAATTCTGGATATTAACCTCTTTTTAGATATATATAGTTTGCAAAAATTTTCTTCTTTTGAGGTTGTTTGTTGATTATTTCTTTTGTTATGAAAAAATGTTTTTATTTGACATAATTTCATTTTGTCTTTTTTTTGGCTTCTGGTGCTTTTGGGGTCTTATTCAAAAAATGTTTACTTATTTCAATATCCTGAAGCAATCCTCCTGATTCATGGTTTCAGTAGATTCATGGTTTCAAGTCTTACACTTTGTTCATTTTTAATTGATTTTTTCGGTAACTGACGAAATTGCATCTTCCTGCATATGAATTTTTCTAGTACCACTTAATAAAAAGATTATCCTTTCTCCAATGTAGGTTCTTTGCCATTTCTTTTTGAAATTCATTTGGATGAAGGTGTGTGAGTTTAAAATCTAGACTGGCTATTCTGACCTGTTGATCTGTGTTCTTTTTTCTTCTTAATACCATGCTGTTTTGGTTACTAAGCTTTCTAGTCTGTTAGTAACATAATGACTGCAGCTTTGTTGTTTTTGCTCAAAATGGCTTTGGCTACTTTTTTGTGGTTTTATATAAATTTTAGAGTTGTTTTACTATTTTAATGATGAATATTGTTGGCACTTTAGTAGGAAATGCATTGAGTCTAAAATTAGCCTTATGGTCATTTTAACAATATTCTTCCAGTTCATGAACAGGGGACTCTTTTCAACTTTCTGTGTCTTCTTCACTTGCTTCCATCAATAATTTTTATTGTAGAGATTTTTCATCTTTTTAGTTTAATTTATTTCTAAGTATTTCATTCCATTTTTTGGGTAGATTATAAATTATCTTGAATGGGTCATTTTTACACATTTATTTAGAAGATCACATGGTTTTTGTCCTTCATTGTGTTGTTGTACTATTGATATATTTTTTTGTTAGCCAGACCCGTCTGACAGAGGGTCTCGCTGGAGAAAAGCTCTTCGTTTACGGTGGACAGGAAACAGAGCCTCAGAGGTAGGATGGAGGTAGTGTGTATCCTTCCAGGTCATGTCCCAATGATCTGGCTCTTCCAGGTCAAGCCCCAATGGGCCACACCTTCTGACAAGGCCATGCTTCTTAACAACAGCACAGGATATCAATGAATTCAAACCCGCAATTGATTATCCTTCCAAGCATAAGGCTTTTGGGGGACATTCCAGATCAAAATTGTAACAGCTTGCAACCTATGTTCATCAAATAAACTGGTCTGTAGCAATCTTTGTGTTTGAAAGCTTGTCTGGTTTTGATGTTAGGGTAATGTTAGCCTCAGAGAATGAGTCTGAAAGAATTCTACCCCCCCCCCTTTTTTATTTGAAATAACTGACTAATTGGAATTAGCTCTTTTTAAAAATTTTTGGTAGAATTCAGCAGTGAAGCCATCTGGTTCTGAGCTTTTCTTTGATGGAAGATTTTGGTATTGATTCAATATTATTATGTATTATTGATTTGTTCAGAGTTTTTATTTGTTTGTAATTTATCTTGGTAAGCATTAATCCAGATATTGTCCATTCATTCTAAATTCTCACATTAATTGGCATATAATTGTTTAAAGTTTCTAATGATCCTTTGTTTTCTATAATATCGGTTGTAATGACTTTTTTAATCTCTAATTTTATTTATTTGATTTTTTTCTTGGTCTAGTGAAGGGTCTGCCAATTTTATCTTTTAAAGAACTAGCTTTTTGTTTCTTTGATCTTCTTTATTTTTCAGTCTGTATTTTACTTATTTCTGGTCTGGCCTTTATTATTTCTTTCCTTCTATGAATTTTTGGCCTGTTTCATTCTTATTTTTTTTCTAGTGTTTTTGAGGTGTATTAGTAGGTTGAGATCTTTCTTTTTCATTATTTGCATTAATTGCTACTAATGTGCTTCTTATGTACTGCTTTTGCTGTTTTCCATGCATTTTCGTATGTTAGGTTTCTGTTCTCCTTTGTTTCAAGAAATTCTTTATTCTTTTCTTAATTTCTTTCTTTCTTTGTTGATTATTCAAGAGTGAGTTGTCTAATTTTCATGCATTTTCAATTTTTCCAAAGTTATTTTTATTTACTTATTTTCATTTTAGGTTTATTGCATGGCCATCAAAAGTTATAGTCTATACAATTTTTTGTTTTTAAGGTACTGAGTATCAAACCCAGTACCTCACATATTCTAGGCAAGAGCTGTGCCAATGAGTTTTATCTTCAGCCCTTGATTTCAGTTTCTAAAAATCTTTTGAAAAATTTTTCCCTACTACATGATCTGTCTTAGAGGATATTTCATGTGGTGCTGAGAAGAATGTACATTCTGCAGCTGTTGTGTCAAATGTTTTGGGGATGTGTGTTTGGTCTAGAATGTGGTTTGTTTGGCTCAACTCTATTATTATTGTTGACTCTTTTTTCTTCCCAGTCTGGATGATTTGTCCATTGCAGAAAGAGGAGTGTTAAATGTTCTTTCCTTCCTTTTACTCATTTTTGTGGTAGTGGAGATCAAGTCAGGACCTTTGCACTGAGCTACATCCTCACATCTTCACCCCACTTTTTATTTTCAATTTTAAGATAAGGCCTCCCTAAGTCGTGGATATGTCCAAGCTGGGCTTGGATTTTCAGTATTCCCACCTCACCTTCCAGAGTGCTGGGATTGTAGATCTGTGTCACTAGGCAGGCTCCCTAATATTTAAATGTTTATGAACTGTCTAGTTATGGATACTCCTGGTAAACCAGTTCAAAATTTAGAAATATGATAGGAACATTTATTTTTAGATCAAAAAGTAACTCAAGAGCTTGGAATCCAATCTATCATTTATTATAAATAACTTGTAGCACAGAGTACATAATGAATTCTCCAAGTATTATACAGCAGGTCAATTTTTCTGCATAAATGCATGCTAAATGGTTAAGGAGAAATTACATAATTTGGGTCAATGCTTTTTATTAAAGAAAAACAGCAAGTGCAGACTCAAAACATAGGCATTGGTGAGATCATGCCTCCAGGTACAAAAGAACAAATTTTAATGAGAAGATGATCACCTCTTCCCAGGAGTTAGAGTGTAGGGCCAAGATTTCAGAAACATGGCAGATGTTTTAGTCTCTGTACGACTTCTACTCAAGATGCCAACAAAATCGTAGGCATTATTGCGGAGATATTATGAACATAAAACAAAATAATTTTGAGGTACCCATACTTAAGCATAGTCATATTGGCTTTCTATTGCTGCCTAACATTACTTCAAAATTTAGTGATACAGAGCAATAAACGTACTATGTCACAGTTCCTTTAGGCCAAGAATTTGGGAGAAGCTTAGCTGGTAGAGGTCTTCTGAAGTTGTGGTCAGTAAGATGGCCAGGGGCCTCGATCACTGAAGAGGCGACAGGAACTGGAGTATTAACTTCCAAGATTGATCGTACTCATGTGGCTCTTGGCAAAAGGCCTCAGGAGGTTCCTTACTATGTCATCTTTGGAGTTGCTGGAGTATCCTAATGACACTGTGGTTGGCTTCCTACAGGAAGGATATTCAAGAAGCAAGATGAAACTGCTGTCTCTTTATCACTAAGGTTTGGAAGCTGTAATCTGTCACTTCAGTCATATTCAATTGATTACAAGTCTACTCTCTGAACATGAGAGGAATTAGATATAGCCAGGGACCATTGGGGGCCATTTTGGAGGCTAGCTACAATAATAGAGTATAATTACAGTTACTAGAACACAGTGGAAGAAATGAAAAACAAGGACACTCTAAAAAGGATTAAGAGGATGTCTCTTGGGGGTATAGGCCAAAAAATTAGGATTTCTCAGTTACAGAGATTGAGTGGAAATGTCATTGAGATTTATCATATACCACATTCCAGAATGAGAAATAGTGAAGTTCCTTTTTCTAATAACATATATGTACTTTATTTGCCTAGAATTACTTAGACTGAACCTAAAAATTAGAGTAGGATTTAGAGCATTTTAAATCAAAAATATCTCCCCTTGCTCATCCACTCCAATTCATATTATTTCTCTCAGTCCTACAAATTGTTTCATGCATTAATTTCTTGCATACTTTCTACTCCTTGGACTGTCCCTCACTGGAAAGTCATCCTACCTCATTCCTAAGGTGCACAACCTCTATAAAGGCTTTACCTCAAAAGGATTTTGATCCCTTAGTCAAGTTTTGTACGGATTATGTGTTAATTTCTCAAACACTTCTGTCCCTGCTTGAAGACTTCAAGTGAATTCCACTGTAGACAGAATAAATTAATCTGGAATTCTTAGCTTGATGTATAAGGCCACTTGTCACTGGGCACTGCCTACCTTTCTAGCATTACTTCTCACAATTCCTTAGAGCACCTTTATCTCTTTGCTTGTGATCTCTCCTAGAGGTTTCATTTACCTAAAGGCTTCCTTTTAGTTGAATGTGATGCTTATGCCAGGCAATTAACACTCAGCTAGGCTTGCTCCAAACTCTTCTCTGTCCTAATTGTCTGACTTCAACAAAGATATTTAATCTCAGTGCTTCCTATTCAAGATAATAGAACCTCTCCCATGGACTCAATGAATTTGCAGGTATGAGGTGCCGCTCAAGGCTCTGCAGTGCTCCTCTGTTTGAAAGCCTCTGTCAAGATTGACTTCCTTTACGAGGCTTCACACAAAGCTCACACTCATTTCTTTTCTTCCTATCACTTTTTTCAGTAGATTTTTTTGAATTATTAAAGGCAGAGGGGCATGACTTAGAAGTCTCAATCGTCTCCACACTTTCTTATATATATATAGATCTTTAATGAGTGTTGTGGATTTTCTCCATATGTTGTGACAGATCATTTCAGAGTACTTTGGATTTTGGTCTTAGTCATAGTATACATAATGCTATATCTAAATGCTCAGTTTGAGACCATTTTCTGTATGAAGTAGTAAGTACCCTCAAAATAGCTCAGTGCTTGCCCAGTTTTTGCTTGACGTAAAATGCCCCAGAACCGCTAAAATCATGATTAAACATTCATTTCATGCTCTGTGTAGGTTTTTTTCAGGGGTGGAGGGTGGTGGTGGTAGGAAGCTTGTTTATAAAACTAGTATAAATATGTAAAACAAAATTTGTCAATGTCTTTTATTCTTTTCTTAGTATTGGTAGCTGTATTCTTTTAGCTTGCATCCCTAGAAGCTTCCTAGGAATACTATGTAACAACCACTACAATAATTTTATTTTATTTAGAACATTTTGTTGTGGAATTTAAGGTAGGAAAAAGATGTGACGTCTCCAAGCAAAATAGATATAGCACATAGGCATTTGTTTGAAATGGATGTCATGTTGCTTAAAATGAGTAGTCAGGCTTGGGTAATAGAATATTCTGCTGGAATTATTAGACTTGTGCTTGCTCCCCAAACAGCACTGTTAAATGATGGTGGAACCTTTAAAACACAAGCCCTAGTAGGAGATTTTAGGTCCCTGGAGGGGAGAGAGCATACCCTTGAAGAGGAGAGTGAAACCATATCTTTCTTCTCTCTCTTGCACATCTGACCATGAGATACACATTCTCTTTGCCGTGTGTATCTGCTAAGATTCACTGTGTTGTCTCAAACTCAAAGCAACGGGGCCAATTGCCCATGGATTGAAACCTCCAAAATGGTGAGACAAAGTAAAACTTTCCCTTTTCTAAGTCGACTAGCACATAGTTGACTGATGGGTGCACCTTGGATGGTAAAAATAAAAATCACAATAGTGTTTTGAGGATTCCTTCTGTCAGCAAAGCTGTATTTTTATTTGAAGTCTTCCTCAGAGGTTGTTCTCAGGGCAACCAGCATGGGTTACTCTTTTGGCATTGTTAGGCCACTGAAGCTGGACTGTTGACGCTCTCTGTTCACATGCTTGCAGCCCCAGGAAGAGCACAACACATTGTCTTCTGACCCACACGGGCAGCCTTTCTGAGTGCTGTGAGGAGAAGCAGGCCATGCATTCATTAGAGGTCCTGTGGTAGAATGGACAAGTGAAGTACGTTGTTCTAATCATGGAATTGTGGTTGTTCTCAAACTAGAACTTAGTTTTAACTTGGAGGATTGTAGACTTGAGCAAAACTGACTGAAAGCTCATAAGCTATTTCTATGTGTATATTTAATGATTCCAGGAAGGTAATAGAGCTTAGAGTCAGGAAAATTTTTCTAGAATTATTTACTCCTCTGTTGTTGCAAAAATAAATCAGTAACTCAACACCCCATTATTTATTTCTCCTTAACACACTGATTTAAAAAAGTCTATTGCCTATTACTAGAACCCAGGCTCGTCTATTACACGTATTTTATACAACTTGATTACTTATGGAGACTTTTGTGATACAAGAAGCAAAGCCTACCTTCCAAGGGAGCTGCGAGCAGGAAGAGTTAACTCTGCAGGATGAGTTTCCTCTTTTTAATAGGAGCACTTTAGCAGTGCTAATCAGTTGTACTGATTTTCTGTTTTGATTTTTCCATGATAATTAAGTGAATGATCTGGGATGCAATCAAGTTTGCACTAGGGGGTTCATGTAAATGTCTTACTTTTTCATATTTAAAATTCAGTTAAATAGAATCAGAACGAAAGTTACCTGAAGATGAAGACTGCATGGGTGAGGGTAGTGTAAGCCTCAACTGGAAGTTTGGAATATATTCAAAATATCTGGTTTTGATGGAGTAATTCACTAATGTGTTGCAGTTGAAATAATGCTATTTCTCAAAGGTTGTGTTTTGCTTTTATTTGTACCCCAAACTGGAAAATTAGAGTCTAGATAGGACGAGACAGCATAGATGAAAAGAAACGGAAGGGTACCGACTTTGACTCTGCCAAACCTATAAATGAAGAGAGAAAGAACAGGGATATGCGATTCCCTATCAGCTGCTTATTTGGATGACATATCTGTGGATTCATTAAACATGGTAGAAGAAAATACATTCCACACTGCTGAACATGGTGAAATTTATCATTGCTCTAGTGATTTATCGCTTACCAGCATATTTGCGACATGTCCCCTCTCCCCACTGTATATGTTTGTATTATTTTGTCAGTTTTCATCAGCTTAGATAAGTTTGTATACTCTCTGTGTCTCTGTTAACTCTTCTTTTGTCTTTCAACATTTTATTATCCAATAGAGATTATTCTAGAATGAAGATATTTTCTAATATAAATTAGGAAATTTCTTTGGGATGAAGAGACCCAGTGTGTATACATAATCACACAACCACACACACGTCTTGTAATGTGCTGATTGATAATTTCCTTTCACGATTACCACTTGCATCTTTGCAGTGCTGTTTGATATTTCTCTATGCAGATTCTTCAAAGAGGAAGTGACACGTTTCTGCCTTTTTCTTGCCCTCCCCCCTGTCAAGGCAGAGCATCAGGTGCATGGCAAGAACAGAAACTGAGCGATTACTGTCACAGTCACATTTTCTACATTGCAAGAGCACCACAACCCTTTGTTGGTCTTGGCAGTTTGATTCTCTTGTGGCAGTTGCTTGCTTTGCAGACTAAACGTGTCTAATTGGTAAATGGATGGTTTGATCTGTGATGGTAACTCAGGAAATAAACTCCCCAATTTAGAATTATTGTTTATGAGTATATGGCAGATTACTGCTTACCAGCCTCCATTTTGTCTTTGGGAAAGAATAAAAGTTAATATACATATTTCACACTTCATTGGAACAAAATACTTATCCTGACAAAAGCGAGGAGGCAGAGGGCTGTTTGCTCTGCCTATTCCTTATAGGCACGACTTTTTTTGAAGGGTGAAGGAAATGATCGTTACATATTCTGTCTTCAGCTGTAAAGTGGGAACATTAAAATCTCTACTTTGTGGGCAAGACACAGTGAAGATTAAAGAGGTAGCTTACGTAAAAAGCTCAGTACTGTGTCTAGCACACACTCATCGGTCTGGGAATGTTGTCAGCTGTTACTGTTTATTACCACCATCCCTGTCATTTTCTATCCATTCCTTTTAAATGAAACAGTTTCTTTATTTATGTAATATTAAGCTTTGGAGTTCACAGCTCCTGATTATGAGCCTGTGTGAATTCTCATTTGAATTAATATACAAGTCTTATTTTGGCTACCTGTTAATGCTTTATATATTGGAATTATTTAGTGAATATGGAAATAACCTTTTTAAACATTTCACAACTTCTCTTAGTGACTTATACTATATGTTAATTTTCTTACAAGTTCTTGATTTTTCCCCCACGTTCCAAATTATTTCCTTTTGCTGTAGTCCTTTTGGAGTCAAAGATAGATCATTTGTCATTATATACCTGAAAGAGTTGTCATGATCTTGAAGAATTTGTCCTTCTGACTTTACAGGATAAACTGTGCCCTGTTTAGTTTTTTGCTCTAATTGTTGTTTAATTTTTGCTTGTTTTAAGATAACTTTATCTCATCAAACCACAAGTATTATTCAACACATTTGATTAGCATAACTTCTCAAAATGCCTGCTCTCCCCCAGAAAATAACTAGCTAATCATTATTAGTTTAAAAACAGACAGGATAGTGCTTATTGCCCTTGTAATTAGGAAATGGATCAGCTATTGATATTTCTAATTTCATGCCTACTTTAATAATTAATGATTTGATAACACAGCATAACAATTAAGCTTTCCCCTCTTGCTAGTGCTAAGTTCCAGGAAGTGCAGAATGGGCGTGTGATTCTCAGGTGCACGCTATTTCAACAGCCACCCAATCATGTCTGGCTTGTAGCAAGGGCTCAATGAATGCCTCTAGAAGGTTTCACTTAAATCTTCACAGGATCTTCAACGCTGATACATTGAGCTCAAAGCTTCCCCTCTTAGTGGAAGGAGGCTTCTGTGCTCCCTGTCTTCATGAGGGTTGAAATGCCAGGGTTTTCTTTTCTCCCTCACTCAGCTGATGAGTCCTGCCATGTCCACCTCTCAGAGTCAGTCAGCTGCTCCTTGGCCTGCTTATCATCCTAGTCACATCTCCCTGGCCTCCCTCCATTTTGTGCCCTTAGGAGAACCCTGTTATCTGTGGATGAAATTTTCTTGTTTCATAATGGCTTATAAAACCTCTACTGTGCTCCTCCATTTCTTTCTCCTGCTGTCCCCTTTCTCTTACCATGACTTATACATGTAGTTCAGAAATCTTTATAAGGGATATTTCCATATTCATCCAATATATAAAGCATACACAGGTAGCCAAAATAAGACTTGTAGACTAATTCAAATGATAGTTCTCACAGACTCATGATATGGGGCTATGAAATCCAAATTAATGAATGAATTCATTTAATTTCCCTAAATGCACTTGGCTCTCCCTCCTGTTTTTACACTTTTTAAAAATGTGTATGTTTAGAAACTACTTTAAAATAGTTGACATCATTTCTATCCAGCAGATAAAAACTAAAGAGAACCCAGAGCACTGCATTTAAGAAATATGAGGTGCCAGTTGCCAGCAGCCTAGTGGAAGCGGGGGGGGGGGGGGGGGGGGGGGAGATTAGCTCTGTGTTTATACCTAGTTTTTCATGTGCCTAGCATTGGGTACACATTCAGTGCACACTGGATTTGAAGGGATTATTGAATGAATCTCAGTTTGGGCCAGAATCTATGAAATCAAAGGCGTTTCTGTCCCATCATTTATTCTCTGGTACAAATGAGGCCACGTTCTTCTGTGGGCCTTCTTCTTTCAGGAGGAAATGTGCTTGGTGAGAGAGTGGAAAAGCTTATGTTGCCCTGAGTTCTGAGTTGTTATGGTGAATTCACATTCTTGTCCTTTAATGTTGGCTGGCATGACGGAGAAGAGCATTTGTTGAGGTGGCAGTTAATGATGGTTTGCACATTTCAGCAATTTACAAAATGGTAGGCACCTGCACTTGAAAGAACACCTCTTTTTCCTAGACTATGAAATTTGGTGGCCAAGCTACTTAAATATATGGCTTACTCTGCCTGTTTCAGTCTTAGTGATAACGGGAGATGAGTGGTTGTAGTACTTGAAAAGAATTCTGTTTAGGTGATTTTAATAAACCTCTAATTGTTTTCTTCTTTCAGGTTCTTCAGGAAAAAAATGGTAACTTCTTTGAACTTGTGCCTGATCTTTATCTGTTTATTGGTATGCCACTGGACTGGGACAACACCAGCTCTGAATCTCGAAGACCCTAATGTGTGCAGCCACTGGGAAAGGTAATCCCTCTGACAGTAGCCTGGGGAATAATTCTCTATGATTCCATTATATAGTATCATTATCATAAAATTGGAATCTGTTGAGAGGTTGTGAAATTATTTTTCTGTGAAAATCATTAAATATGTAATAAATTGTATAGTATTACTCCCCTTGTCTAGTAGAATATGTATTATATGAAAAACTATACATCTGGTTCTAAAACAAGTGCAATTGTAAAATCCAGAAAAAGCATTAATGGTTCAATTGAAATAAGTGGCTAAGGTCTAATCTCTCTCTGAATCTGTTTACAGTAGATATGGAGAGCAGTGGACGGTAGCATGGAATTAGGTACTCAAGTGTTGGGGCAACTGGGATAAAAGCATTGTACCATAGGTGGCTTTGAAAAGGAAACCTAAGTTTTGAAGGGTTGATCAAAGCTGCATAGAGATGGTGTCCCCTAAGATGTGAAGAACTGAAGCAGATGAGTGGATAGCAATGGTCAAGAAGGCCTATGGTATGGACGGTATCTTGAAATTTGTGCCATGTGGACCTCTGAGGTCTGTGCTCAACAAGGACAGAGTTAAGTATGGCATTGAAGGAGCTACAGTTGGGTGCATCATGTGAAGGAAAATGATGCAATGTCTGGATCTGGGCAATTTGTAATAGGAAATATGGAAGAACAACAACATATCAAGTCCTTGGGGGATATTATAGCCCTTTCAGGAATGTGAAAATAGGACAGATTTCTCCAGTGATGTTGCAGTAAAATCAAGTCTGCTCAGCTCAGATGTGCTATTTATATTCCTAAGAAATTCTCTTTATCCAAAATCATGTAAAGGCAAGCATTTCACATAGACAGAAGGTGGTCTGTACTAGAAGGTAATACGCATTTTGATAATTTTAAGTAAAGTTGTGTCAAACTTTTGATCTTGCTTTTGTATCATTTCACGACCACAATTAGCAAACTCCACAGTATAGATTCTAATAACAGTTGCCACCCTCTGTTAGGATGCAGAAAGTACAGAGTTTATCTCTTGCAGCAGTAGTGTTGTGCTAGGGGCATGCTCTCATCACGAAATACTGCTATGAGGAAGGAACTAGAAGTATTAAAATAATGACAATAAAAACATAATCATGTAATCAATCAATGAAAGCATGTATTGTTATTGTCATCTTTTGACATTTTGACATTTAAATCACAGTGTTTTGCCCTGGCACCCAAAAGGCTCATGTCCATCTCATTATACAAAATACATTCAGTCTATCTTCAAAAGTTGCCAGAATCTTAGCTGTTTCAGCCTTGCTCAAAAATTCAAGTCCAAAGTCTCTTCTGAGACTCCAGGTAAACTCTTAGCTCCGCTTTGAGTCCTTACCAGCAACAACAACAACAAGAGAAACAAATTACATATTCTCAAGATACAATAACAGAAGATAAACATCCCCATTCCAAAATGAAAGAAGGGGGGCTGTTATGGTTTATATATAGAATAGATCCTAGAAGCCTCATGTATTTGGGTGTTGTGGAATACCTATAGAACCATGTGCTGTCATGAGGTGGGGCCTGGTCAGAGGGGCAGACCACTGGGGCTTGACCTGGAAGGGGATGATCATGGGAACAAGACATGGAAAGATAGAACCTGGTTCCACTCTGCCTTGTGTACTTAGCTTTCTGTTTGCCATGCTGTGGTTAGCTTTCCTCCTGCTGGGCTTTGCCATGTGCTTCTACCATTGCCAGATACCCATGAATGGGCTGAGACCTTCTGAAACTGTGAGCTAAAATAAATCTTTCCTCTCTTAAGTTGTGTATGTTACCTATTCTGTGCCAGAAACAAATAAGTAACTAAGTCAGGGGCATAATAAGGATTTGGATCAAAGAAAGACGAAAACCCAGAATGACGTATACTAAGCGGGTAGCTCTATGTCCAGCATCCAGGTCACACGGCACTGGGAAGTGAGCACCAAACGGCTTGGGCAGCCTTACCCTTTGACCTTGCTGGGTGCAAAGCCACACAGCTTCTATTTTGGGCCATCCCTGCTTGAGCTCAAAGCTTTCTGTAGCAGGTATTGCACATTCTGGGCATCTTCAAATTCATGGGGTCACCAGTGAGATTTCAGTCCCACTCCTGGTGCCAATTTTCTTTATCAGCCAGTTTTTTTTTTTCATTAGGGCAAAATAATGCCACTGATATAAACAAAATAGAAAAGTTTTATTTTTGCTCAAGGTTTGAGAGATTTCAGTCTACTATTAGTGGGCTCCATTGTTTTTGGGACCATGGCATAGCAGAAGCACCATGTGCATTGCAGAGAAAAGTTGTTCGTCTCTGGAAGCTCGGTAGCTGAGACAGCAGGAGGATCCAGGAGAGGATAGGCTGGAGACCAAGGCATATCCACGCAACCTACTTCCTCCACCTGGGCCCGCCTGTCCTACGTCACTCAGCTATAAACTCAGGATGAGTTTAGCACCCCCATAATCAAATTATCTCTGAAAGGTTCACTTCTGAGCACATGATGTTGTTGAGCACATGAGACATTTTAAATCTTAACCATAACATATATTATAAAACTTCAACATATGTCATTATATTAAATATAGGTCAATATATTCACAGTATTAGCATCCTATATAGAATTTAAGGGTAAAGGGCCACATATGTATTATCTTTATGATCTTTACAGCATCTCCTCCTTGACATTTTGCTAAGAAAGTAGCAAAATTCACTAAAGTAATAAAAAAGAGCCAGTGAATATGTGAATGAGTATATATATCAAATCTAGAAGAAAGAGGTCGTTGATTTGACTTTTAGGAAGATGATAGCACTAGAGTAGGATGACTCTGAAAGAAGAATCAACAGATATTGATGATGTGGTGACTGCAGAAATATAGAATCTGCCGTGTGAAAGAATAGAGCTTTCATTGTATATGTGGAAAAGTAGAAGAAAGGGGAGATTTGAGAGAGAAGAGCATTACTGTGCTTTTACCATGTTGCTGTGCTCATATAATCAGTGTGAAACATGGGCGTGGGAATGTTTGGGAATACCCAGTGAAATGCATAAACCCATGAACTCAGTATAAGACTCTAAGACAAAAAAAAAAAAAAAAAAAAAAATTCAAGGCTTCAAATAATCCAGTAACCACTTAGTACGCATGGAATTTTTTCTTTTTGGTTTTCTTGCTCAACATTTGACTACAGCTGTCAACACACAATTGCAATGTTTTGTTCACTGCTGATAGTGCCCATTGTCTGGAACATTGTCTTGCTGCTAGCATGTGCTTAATCGATCATTGCTGAAGGAGGGAGGCCACCTTCCGACAGTGAATGAGGTGCCCGCATGCGGATGTCCATGGAGGAAAGAGATGGCATGAGAGGGAGACAGCCCCGAGGCACAGTGACCTGCAGACCTAGAATAATCCTGTGGTTACTGCAAGGAACTACAGTGAGGCTCGAGAGAGAGGGGAGAGAAACTGAGGGAGGCCGAAGAGAGAAACGATGTGCTTTTCTATGAAGTGCTACAGGGAAGGGTTAATTTTTTATGGGTAAGTTTTCTAACTTAAGGCTAATAATTCCGAGAGAAAAGGTACAAGAAAGTAGAAGGGTTCTGATAAGCATGGGGAAAGTGTTGCAAGATAAATTAAAATAAAGGTGCAGGTGACAGGTTCTGCATTTTCAAAAACCAAAATGGGATTGAATTACAATGGGGAGAGGAATATTGCTCCAAAAATGTAATTCTTGGAGTGGAGCTGGATAGGGCTCATTGTAGGCTTTTCTTACACCAAAAAGCACTTGTACCCCGTGGCTCAGAGTCATGGAATCAGGGTGAGGCTCGTTCCTCAGTGCCAGCTGTGGAGCTGGTCATGAGCTTGTGACCCAGGCTCCACCAGCGCTCTACTGAGTCAGAATCTGCACTTTAACCGGATTCTGGGATTTTGTCTACACATTCAAACTGAAGAAGCACCAAGCAGAAGTACTTTAATCTATACCTTCTCCCACTGACACCTGAAATTTTATTTTAAAATACAATTGTGTTTTGTTTTTGTGCAGCAACTGTGACTCTAAGAAATTGTACCTAAAAAATAAAACTAAATCATTAAAAATTCAGTAGGAATGTTTATGAATGAAGAAATTCTTCACAGCATCATTTTAAAAATGAATAATCCTGTGAATGATCCATTTCTATTCTGCATCCACTTTCTCTGTGAGACTGTGGTTGTCCACATTTTAGAGGTCCTTCTCAAGAAGGCACAGAAGAAAACTCCTCTTTGCCCAAACCTCCAATTACTAATATAGATGTGATAGTAATTGAATCAGCAGTCCTGAAGCAAGAAGAGATAAGAAATGAAGATTATTACCATATCTGATTAAAGTAACAAGATAATTTAGGCAGATAAAATGTAATTAACCACTTTGGAACATATCCAAGCAATGATGGCTCTCCTCATCCCACCCCGTTCTTTGAACTTAAATTAAATCTTCGGAGTTTCTCTCCAGATAGTACCTACTAGGTTAAAATCATGATGACAATATGTTTTCAGCGTGTTTGAGAAGATTAAACAACCCAGAGGAGCTAACTTTTGTGTTCCAATGAAAATAGATAAAATAGTGCAGAATTGACATTCAATTACTTTCGTACCACAGTTTTCCACCCACTGTCTGCTTTGGAGGCTCTCGGTGTGTTGTGGTGACATTTGAGAGGATGCAGGGTCAGGATGGTGTCCGCAAGTGTTAGTGGCGACACCACCCTGACTCACTAGCACTGAAAACTCAGCGTTGCTTATTTGCCATGAAAACCAGAGTGGGCCAGATAATGGCGAAGGTCCCTTCCCACGCCGTGGCTGAGGAGCAGCTGCTGCTGGATGTGGAGTCTATGCTGCTAGCAGAGCAGCTAATTGAGTTCAAACAGCAGCCAATTGTGAAGATCAGAGGAGACAGGGCCATTTTGGAAGGCATTTTCCTTCATGATGCAAACACATACCTTCCAACAAGTGGGTCTCCCCCACAAAAGTAGCAACTTCTTGTCTAATAAGTGAATATTAAGCAAATTAAGTGTATTCACTTATAGAATATTTGGCAGTCATAAAATGAAGATTATTTACTAATATGGAAATTATGTATGATATACTCAAGTTTCAAAAATATATGCATGGGATGATTATAATATGAAAAAGTTTAAAATATCTTCGAACTGAAAACTGATAATCTCTACAGGCTGCAAAGATCCACAGGAAATAAACTATTGGTGGTTAGATAAAAGTGATATCATTCTCTCTTAAAAAATTGTTTTCCAAATTTTGCAATAGGATTTATAATATTTTTTAAATTGAGAGAGAGAAAATATAGCAAAAATGTTAAAGAAAAACAGCAGAAATAAAATTTGGACTGAAAAAGCCCCATACCCTTTTCCCACAAATCTGAGCAGAAGCCTCTGTTTCTGAATCAATGCACAATTTCTATTCAGTCAGTTCTGAATTTCATTTTAGTTCAAAAATGACTTTCTTGAAGAGTCAAGATTAAAAACAAATGTCCAACACCAAAAAGTTTTATCATCTTATTTTCCTCAAACTCCATACACAACTTCCCCACGAAAGCCATGCCATGTTACAGAGAGCCGTGCGTGCTGTCCTACCTCTGGTTGAGAGCAGAAACCACATAGTTGCTGTTCCACAAATGTTTGTGGAGTTGGAATCCTAACTCTCTTTTTTATGTCCCAAATCAGGGAATTTGGTATGTGCATGTTCGCACTGGCTGACAAGTGACACGAAGAGGAGATTCCTGTACTTTAGCATTTCCTCCTACTTCCTTGTTGTTGGAAATCAGTGACGACAGTTTTCATGTTCACGTGTGTAAACAGCTCTCCCATCCACCTGAGATGGAATTGATTGGGATGCATTTGTCTTTGCTCACTTTACTTTCCAAAACATATGGGCCTTAACATCAGAAGAGGGCCTTAGAAATATTCCGGGAATGCTGCATCAGGTGTAGTTCCAACAATTTAATGTCACTGAAGCCACACTACAGAGCCTGGCAGAGCGAGTGGCCCTGATTTAGAATGGTTTCTCTTTCATTCCCATAGCACATATGGGAGATTGCTCTACTGCTCACAGGTGATGTAGGGATGTGCTTACACAAGTTGCACCACACAGAGGACGTTTATTCACTTTACTCACCACTGAAATGGAACAGAGTGCAGTGGGCCTGAACATTCATTTATTTACAAGAGGTTGGCTAGAAAGGAAATATATATATATATATATATATATATATATATATATGCCAGAAAGTCTTAGCATTTGTATCAGCTGGAGCCTCCATACTGCTAGAGGTCTAAAGAAAATCTTAGCATATTAGCATATTACCATAATATACCATTCCAAGAACATTAATATTTTAGTATAAGCCTCTTGTTTCACTCAAAAGGAATTATGTCACAGTTTATAGGTAGTTGCACATTGTACTCTTGTCTGAACTGGTATTTGCAGGTGCCAACAGGTATCTACTGAGGTAGAAACAGTTATTTAAAATATATCTTAGAGGGACTGGAGGAATAGCTCAGTAGTTAAAACACTTGCTTGGCAAGTGCTGAGTGCTTGAGTTTAATTCCCCAGTACCACATAAACCGGAAGTGGTGGGAGTGGTGGTACACACCTGTAATCTCAGTGCTCAGAAGGCTGAGACAGGAAGATTACTATGAGTCCAAGGCCAGTCCAGGATCCATAGTGAGTTCAGGATCATCGTGGGCAAGACCCTGTCTCAAATATATATATATATATATATATATATATATATATATATATATATATATATATAT